>OX345646.1:310000-315000 GCA_947044365.1 Petrosia ficiformis | reverse complement strand
TTATTAGTTCCAACTCAGTGTCATTATCAGTCACTTTAACCTGACATGTCTTCACTGGACACATCAGTCTAAAGGTAACCTTTTGTGAACATGGGACATGTAGAATATTCCTAAAGTGAAAACAGCAATGTTAGTTTGTATGTACACCATTTTGGAACAAAGGAAGGATTCAGAAGAGGACAGCTTGGGGTATAGCATATATTATGGGTGTGTCATTGATCCCAGGGCTTGTGCCCCTAAATCCTAAGGTCTAGGGACACACACCCCTTGATCCTACATGTTGGACTTATAGCTGTTATGTGAAAATACTGCATTGATTAGTGGTGACTTCACAAAGCAATAATAGGGATAGCGTTTTCTCCATATATCTTATTATTTTGGTGATGCAGGCACACAGACACTTAGATTATATATACATTAGTCTACTGACATATATACCAGTTTTGAAAACAAGAAATCATACCTGAATAATACAGTCCATTTGCTTGGTTCTAATTGAGGGACAGTTCCATTAAACGTATTATAATAAGCTCTTGTGTGCTCGTTAGTTCCAAAATCATGGATTCCCAAGATATCAGGACGAAGTGCATATAAACATTTGAACATTGCCTCGCCAAGCGCTGCTGTATGTGACTCTAACATTGAAACACTATCAGATATATTTTCCTGTTCTTTAATATTAGTATCTTCCTCCTCCTCCTCCTCCTTCTCCTCCATATCCTCATCTTCAATATCTATTGCTTTCATTTTCTTCAATGGATGTGTTGATTTTCTACCATCAGTCTCTTCTTTTTCACTATTCATACAATTATACATAGATACAGTTACGTGTTATTTATACTTCATACTACATAAATATATGTATATTGTTATACATGTACATATATCATAGATATGAGTATTATTCATATTACATATACCTTCCACCTTTATCATCAACATTGAGTTCTACATTGCCTATTTGAAAATTAGATTATAAATGAAACACAACACACATTAACTGTATGTACTCAAATATCTCCAAAGAGACAAGAATAACACAGGCCACACCACACACAGACACACACAGACAAAGACACACCCAGAGCCAGACACACCCAGACCCAGAGCCAGACACACCAACATAGAGACACAGAGACACACACACATACCCAGCATAAATTTTACTTTTCGCATCTCTGCCATATTCATCTTGCGTACTAGATTCAAATATAATATACATATAATTATGTATTATATATATGTATACAATAATATAGTAACCTGTCGTCTCTTCATCTGATGGTATCTTCTCAGTTACACTAGCCATACAGTTGAGTACAAATGATTTCCAAGAGAATAGCTTAGAAGAATCGAGTCCTATATGAGGACCCATTACATGAAGAGTTCTTAGCAGAGAGACTCTCACAGCTAAGAAGATGAAGAGGGTAGAAAGGGAGTGAGGAGAGTGTAAGGAGGGGTGAAGGGAAGGGTATAGAGAGGAGGAATGTTAAGTGGGTAGATAAAGAGAGGTTAGATGATAGAAATTAAAAAAAGGAATTGAAGAAAATGTAATTAGTCAAATATTTGCTATCTAACAAACGTTTCGAGGATGTGGTTTACCTATCACATGACTCTTCTTCATATTGAGGTCAAGTGTATATGTGTATGTATGTATGTATGTATGTATGTATGTATATGTGTTACCTATCACATGACTCTTCTTCATATGGAGGTCAAGAAATGTAGAACATAACAATTCCAACAAGTTATCGTCTCTGTTTCTAGCATACTTCATAAGCACTTTACACACTTCTTCACCAGAATGAATAAAACGTTGACTAGCCTAATAGTGTATATGTACGTAAGTATGTATATGTATGTATGTACGTATGTATGTATGTATGTACGTATGTATGTATGTATGTACGTATGTATGTATGTATGTATGTATGTATGTATGTGTGTATGTATGTATGTATGTATGTATGTATGTATGTATGTATGTATGAATATACCGTGCCAAGTAGAGGCCACACCCCTTCTTCATTTGTCAAAGTGAAATTCGATTGAGAGAATATTTTCAAATGGAATCCCATAGGTGCATTCATATATAACTTCAATACATGACGACTATTAAAATTACGTAATATTATTATTACTTTATTAAAAAATGGAGTTTAGGTAAGTGGACAGATAGATTGATATATGGACAGATTGATAAATAAATAGATAGATGAATACATGTATGAAGCATGGACCATATCTTACCCTGCAGATAGTTGAAGTGACTTGGTCTTTCTTCCCACTGTATTGATCTTCAGAACTATATCACCACCTCCAGTGTGCTGTTGCCATGTGTACTGTTCTAATATTAATGACCCTGGTAATATAGTGACCTCATCATCATCTTTATTTTCACCATCTTCATAATTCGGACTGACAGGCAATAACGTTCTATGAGGTAATTATACTAATCACAGGGGCATACTCAATCAACTTCATTATATGATTATAATTAATAATTATAATAATTATTATGAATATACTCACTTTTTTAAACCTAGTGAAGATATAGGTACAGCCCCTATTACATTACCACCTTCATACCAACAACTAATACAAGAATAAGTAAATAGAAGTTCTGTAGATTCATAAACATCAACAACTGAATAGAAATAGTTAAGAATATAAACTACTTGTTACTATATATAGTATCACCTGTTACTATATATAGTATCACTAGTTACTATATATAGTATCATTAGTTACTATATATCACCAGTTACTATATATAGTATCACCAGTTACTATATATAGTATCATTAGTTACTATATATAGTATCACCAGTTACTGTATCACTAGTTACCATATATAGTATCACTAGTTACTACATATAGTATCACTAGTTACTATATAGTATCACTAGTTACTATATATAGTATCACTTGTTGCTATATATAGTATCACTAGTTACTATATATAGTATCACCAGTTACTATATATAGTATCACCAGTTACTATATATATTATCACTTTTTGCTATACTAGTATTGTAGTAGGATACATATAATACTTGGATCAGATACCTGTGGAAGAGTAGATAGAAGATAAATAACATTCAGAATCATTAGATGTATTGATTACTTTGTTTTGTGATATTTGTGCAGATGATGTCATTGTAGTAGGCTTCTTTGTAATAGGAATTACACTATTAGGAGTCGTCATCTACATAATGAATAGTGGGTGTGGTATATATAATGAATAGTGAGTGTGGTATATATAATGAATAGTGGGTGTGGTATATATAATGAATAGTGGGTGTGGTATATATAATGAATAGTGGGTGTGGTATATATAATGAATAGTGGGTGTGGTATATATAATGAATAGTGGGTGTGGTATATATAATGAATAGTGGGTGTGGTATATATAATGAATAGGAATAGTGGGTGTGGTATATATAATGAATAGTGGGTGTGGTATTTATAATGAATAGTGGGTGTGGTATATATAATGAATAGTGGGTGTAGTATATATAATGAATAGTGGGTGTGGTATTTATAATGATAGTGGGTGTAGTATGTATAATGAATAGTGGGTGTGGTATATATAATGAATAGTGGGTGTGGTATATATAATGAATAGTGGGTGTGGTATATATAATGAATAGGAATAGTGGGTGTGGTATATATAATGAATAGTGGGTGTGGTATATATAATGAATAGTGGGTGTGGTATTTATAATGAATAGTGGGTGTGGTATATATAATGAATAGTGGGTGTGGTATATATAATGAATAGGAATAGTGGGTGTGGTATATATAATGAATAGTGGGTGTGGTATTTATAATGAATAGTGGGTGTGGTATATATAATGAATAGTGGGTGTAGTATATATAATGAATAGTGGGTGTGGTATATATAATGAATAGTGGGTGTGGTATTTATAATGAATAGTGGGTGTGGTATATATAATGAATAGTGGGTGTGGTATATATAATGAATAGTGGGTGTGGTATATATAATGAATAGTGGGTGTGGTATTTATAATGAATAGTGGGTGTGGTATATATAATGAATAGTGGTAGTTACTCACTGATAAATCGTTAAAAGATTCATTGTGTGTAAATGACTCAGGTTTTGTGTATATCAGTACCTCACTGTAATAAAATGAATGACGACAATATGGAACGTTTTCAGGCAACAAACAAATACACTATGCTGCATAATATATTATACATGCATGTGTATATATGTATATAATTATAATTATATATACACAATAAATATAATTTTAATAGTGCTGATCATTAATATACCTAAAAGTATCTTCAAATTCATTCAGATCCATCCATTTAGAGGAAAGAGAAGATATATCACTATGGAATGTGGATATATGGATAATAGATAGATAGATAGGTACATAAATAGATACTTTAGATACATAAATCATATAATTATAAATATACATAGTATTCGAGTACTGCTGGGTTCATATGGAACTTAGTTCTAGTTTTAAGCACTGTACTAGAGTTGTATTTACTATAACAACACTATATCTCTATACATGTGTGGCCTGTCTTGTATAGAGTATCCTAACCTTTCAGGAGTAGAAGAGGAAGATGATGAGATGAATGGAGAGATTATTTCAAAGGATCTATGGTCTGTTTTTGGAGGGGTAGGAGGTGGGTAACCTGGACGAGGTTTTCTATGTGTCAGACCAAGATAACAGGGATATTGAAGAACAGGAAGGGAAGGGCCTTTTGGAGGTAATTGTAAGGGTTCATCTCTCCATTGTGATATTAAAATTGGATGGGTGGAGTCATTCAAGGACCCTTCATCCTATATGTATGTACATGTACATGTATGTATTATTCTCATACTCATTAATACACATGTACATGTATATTATACATATGTACATGTACTTACACGTTACAATACATATGTACATGTACTATTAATACACATGTACATGTATATTATACATATGTAATACACATGTACATGTACTAAT
>OX345646.1:272500-305000 GCA_947044365.1 Petrosia ficiformis | reverse complement strand
CATGATGAGCTTGAATCAAATTTAACAAACATTGTAAAAATTAATTAACAGTGGCCTAAAAATACAATTCAAGTTTTAAGAAATACTCTAATACTACGAATATATATACGTTCAAAACTGAAGTACTTAAAAGTTCTCATAATGATGGATGAAGGCAGGACCTTCGTATCGGTTGTTGGCTGCACAAGCTTCGTCAACTTTATTGGTCATACCAGGTGGACCACATGAGAAAACTCCAATCTTTGGTAGGAGGTTATGTTCGGCAGCTAAACTGTCAAAGAAGACATTGAAATCGGGTCGTCCGAAATGAGAAATAGCCCTCATGCCGGTGAAAAGAGAGCGGCCAGAAATACGCTGGAAGTGACGCTCGGCAATGTACAGCATAGCGGTACGAAGATCAAATTTGTCAAAGAATTGGGTAATGAATATATGTACCTCCAGTAGACCACGAGTATCAGCATCTTCAGCTTCACGAATAATATCAGCCATCCATTCGAATTGGTGTTGTGTACGTGTGACCCAGATGAAATAGACCTTTTTACATTGTACACGAGCTCCGATATTGAACCTGTGGACCAATTCCTTCAAGATGGATGCAAAAGGTGTTACACCAATACCACCACCTACCAGTACAGCAACTTCAAAACGGAACCAATCTTGATGTCCCTCTCCAAATGGACCATCAACGAGAACTTTGGGGTATGGCAACCCATTATTCTTACGATGAGAAAAGACTTCACGGAAATTGTGTGTCCAGGGTCCAACAGCACGGATATGTAGGCTTAGATTTTCCTCATGTGGTGCAGAGCTGAGTGTGAAAGGATGGTACTCACCAGGGTTTTGAGCAAGACTAGCAATTCGGATCCATTGTCCAGCAATGTAATCAAAACCTGGAGGGCGCTTGAAGTAAATTCCAATAACTTGTGATGGTAGAATATCAGCACGAACCACAGCTACTTCAGCCTTCCTTCGTGACAAGCTGATGACTTGATCAAGAGTGTATATAATACCTGGTCCAAGGAAGAAATTTCCAAATAAGGGATCTTGTACGAGACGACCAGATCCATGGAGAAACATTAGAATGTAGAATACAATATACATGTGATGTGTGAACCAGAAGGCCTGGAAAGCATATCGTCGGGCATACTGTATAGCAAATACATACATGATGACAGTTACTAGAGTCAGAACAAAGGCTGAGAATCCAGTCATTGTCAAGAACAACCAGAAACTGAATTTGGGTAGGATATGAGAGCGTGTGTAAACTTCACGGAAGAGACAAGAGAGATCGCTAGCTGTTTGTGTGGAGATATGGTAGAAATTTATCCCGTGTCCTATACAATGCATTACTGTAAATCCTAATCCAGTAAGAGCAATGATTTTATGGAAACTAATGTGAGCATCAAAAGGTATGTAATAGTTGAAAATAGTTTCTCTCAAGTATGTCATAAAGTTACGAGCCATTGTGAGTAAAAGTACAGAGAAAGCCCACATCATACCTGATGCAGCACCACGAGTGATAGTAACACCATTACCTGCTATACGACGAAGACCAGCATGTTCCCTCTCAATAGAGTAGAAATAAGCTCGTTCCACAAAGATTCCGGCTGTAACCAGAAAGAACAGAGATAAATAGAAAATGTGAAGCTTATAGTTTTCAACTAGACGAAGGAATACAGCAATGTGACGACCAATAGGAGTAGCATTGAGGTCTCGCTTTGTTGTAGTGATAGTAACTTGACTGCTATCCTCGGGTTGGCTACTACGAGGATCTTGTTTCGTTGTACGTCCATAAGCACGGATAACAGTTCTACGGGCTCTAGCAGTGGCATTCTCACGGGCACGATACCGACTCGGAACAGCACCTTCACCTCCAGCTTCTTCCTGTTTCGTTGGTGCAACCTCAATCTCAGAGGCATCTAATCCTTGTACGTTGAGTTTAGCATTGCTGAGTTCTTCCTTATGATCTCTCATGAGTACTTTGAAGTCGTCGACAGTTAAGAATTCCTTGTTTTGGAAACCAGCAGCAGCGAACATAGAATCTACTAGGGTTTCTAACTGATCAGAGGTGACTGACGCATTCACCATTTCCATCATACTCTTCAACATTTTTTTGAATTCATCCCTATGAAGTTGTCCATTGCCATCAACATCATACATACGGAACATCAATTCCAGTTTCTCGTCGGGAGACCCCTTTGAAAATATAACGGTCATATCTGCAAATTCTCGGAAAGAAATGAAACCATTTCCATCGGCATCGATCAGCTGGAACATCTGGTCTACAAAGAGCGAGTCCTTTTTCAGAGACAACGACTCAGCGAATTCATCCATTGTTAATTCACAATCCAATACATTACTTTGTGTGTTGTATGTCTTCCCACCAGCTTCGGCAAAAACGGATTTGAAGAAATTTTCAAGCAACAATTGTCTTGCCTTCTTTGTGAAAATATTCTTCTTCATGACTCGTTTCTGAGGTTCTTCAATCTCCACGGTAACTCCAACACTCTGCAAATATTCTTGTATTTTTTGAATAAATATCACACGATCGTGATATGTCTTGCATCGTGCCAATATGTCGTACTCATTTTGGATTTTCACAGCAAAGTAATAATCATTATCGAAAGGTCGTTGGATAGTAATTGAGGTATGATTACGTAAATCTATAGTACGAAGAAGTTCTTCAGCGTAGTATAATTTAATTTGTTTTTCGGGTCCAAGTTTCACACTAATTAAACGAGTTACGGAATTTGTACCAGCTTTCTCTTCCCATGCTACTAAAATCTCACCTTCACTGTCTGTGAGATCGGTACCCTCGATCTTCTTGGGACGTCGAGTACGTCCAGCTGCAAGTATCTTGTTTCGACGATATTGATTATAAGCGGCAATCAGCAACATAAGGAGAATTACCAAGCCAATCGTTAGAAACACAAGACCCCATACTAGTGGGATTTGAAATATACTGGTATCGTAATAGTCAAAGTTTTCCAGCTGTGTGCAGTCATCCATGTATAGTTCAGATAATTGGAATGGCTGTGGACAATACTTAGGATCTTCTGAAACTCTGAAAGGTTCATCTTGTATATTATCAACTGTGACATTGCTTGTTATGGCTATTAGAAGTGTCTTGACTGTTAGATTCTTTATCATGTAGAATTCTTCTTCAGTGAATAGTCTGGAATAGAAGGGAGGAATATTTAAATACAAACATTTTTAATCTCAACTATATATAGTGATTACAATTTCTAAAACTTGATAAGATATTTGGGGATGAAACCACTTTTACTGTGTTTTGGGTTATTGTGAAGAGATGACTCAAATTATCACAAGATGATGGACTCATATATATATATATATACAGTGTTCACCCAAACGGTGGTACCATTGCACTCACCAACCCTATCATTTTAAAAGTTTATGCTTAAAAACACTGATTGAAGTCACATGTATTCCTGCACCATTAACCTGGCTTATATATAATTATATAAATATATATATATAATATACATGCATATTTTTTGATTTAAACAATCCATCTATCCATCCGTCCCTTTCCAATTCAGGCACATACCCATTCATTTTGTAATTCTCATACCAGAAACGATCGGCATGACGAATACGCATGAACTGATCGAAAAGAACTTCAGTGAAAAGAGGACCTGGTCCACCGTCTTCTGTTGTCTCTGCAAGACCACAAGCCCAGATGTCACATCTGAGAAAAGAATTAAAATGCTAGTGATAGAATTTGTTTATGTGTTGTAACACTCACCTGCTTAGGTCATTATTATACACATCTCTGAGACGTTCAATATTATCAGTGATGTCCTGTTCCACTCCATACAGTGGATTTAAATCCTCAAAACTGTATAGGGGTGGAAGAGCATACGCCTTGCGGGCTGAGTTGAAATCGGGAAGACCGTGATCTCTACCTCTCTGCAAATTCTGAGCCATCAAGTCACGCCGAGTGTAATCCAATTGTCCGAAAACTCTACCTCGGAGATCGGGAGTGATAATGAAATCTTCTCGCTCTGTTCTCTGCGAGGCCATACCCAAATAGAACGAGTCAACATTTGTTGTAGAAATAGTAACGGTAGGATTCCAGTATTGGTTACATGTACGTGGAGCAAAGAACTCAGAACCAGCTGGTTGATACCCATCATTGCTGAGGTTACCAGTAAGGTTGGTAGCAGGGTCTCGTAGTGCTGAATTCAGAGATCCACAAAGAATGCGAAATATATCTGTTCCATTGTAAGTATAGTCTGAACAGAAGAATGTAACCAATTGATCGATGTTGTCAAATTGAATATTGTCGTTGCCAGTTACGTATCTGAGATAATTGTTACTACCCATAGCAACATCAGGAGATAGAGTATTACCAAAAAAGCAATCTTCACTGCAAACAGAAATGAAAAATAATATAATAAATAATAATGTGACCCACTTTACAAAAAGGGACATTTTCCCAGCAAAAGAACAAATGCTTACTCGCATTCATCATTCACCATTCCTCCATTTTGTACAGGAAGTCAATGAAATTTGATAAGCATTAAGTGCTATTAGTAAGCTTCTTCAGTATCAAATTTTATTGACTTGCTGTTCAAAATGGTGGAATGACAAGCGAAGGTAATCATTTGGATCATTTCTTAGCCTAAAACCACCTTATGGTCATAAAATTTTAATATTATCCACCTAAATCTCAGTACCATATTACGTAGATCTATTTATACATACACAATTTCAATATTACTTACTCTCCTCCTCCGTATCTCCTCCACACACCAGGTGTCACCATAGTGTGTCCAAACCTCATAGCTGCAGACTGGAAGATGTGAGCAATCTGTGGATTAATAGCGGGGTTGTAACCACTACGACCAAAGTATAACGAGTACCCTTTAGTAGAATCGTAAGGGAATGCATTGGTATTCCCATTGAATCTGCTGGGAAGAAAGACTGGTAGCCATTCATCATAAACAATGTGCTGATGTGTTGCTATGGTGAATTGACGAGCTCGATTGAAAAGCCACTCATCATTTTCCCATTCCTCTGCTGAAAATTCCTCATAAAAATACGGATTATTAATACGATTGTATTCATAATAAGCCCGAAGTCTTCTAGCCCACCAGTTGTGGACCCTGAACCAAAATATTCCCATTGTTAATAGGAAAGGGTTTTCATTACCACGAGGGTTTCCAATTGCTATAAAGAAAAAAAAAAGAATTTCTTGAAAAAATGTTTTTAACTGGTTCCCACCAATTAAGGCAAACCATTACATGTACTAAAGTAGATAACAGTTCTATTAATAGTAACATAAGTAAGCTACATATAACAATTCTATTAATAGTAACATCTGTGGGTTATATACCATAATAACTCCATTAATAGTAACATCAGTAAGTCAAATACAACATAATTCTATTAATAGCAACATTAGTAAGTTATATACAACAATTCTATAAATAGTAACAGTAGTAGGTTACATACAATTATGATTCTATAAATAGTAACATTAATTCAACTTACTCCAAAATCTGTTGACAGAATAAAGTGTATTGTTAAATGGAGGCGGTGGGTTTGCGAATGGCAGGCCCAGAAAATCATTTGACTGAGGGAACTGATCAGAGATATTATAGTCATTATCATTAGCCGCTAGTTCTCCTCCTCTGAAAGCACGAATAGCATCAGTCCAGGCTTTGAATGGTCCATACATCAACCCTCCGTCAAACCATGGAGTAATCTCGTTTAACTGCATTCTAGGATTATTTGGAGCATATCCAGTCCTGAAGTCGTAACGATTACGCAAGAACGGTATGAATCTGTCGCCACGACAGTCTCGATCAAATAGAGGATGACACTTTGGGACCAGGATGAATTCATATTCTGGAATACATCCAGCAGTCTGAGCATCAAGAACCTCTTCAACAACTTGCTGACCTGGTAATTTAAATAGTGAAACAAGAGATAAAACACATGATTTAGTCCTACAATTAAAAATAATTATGCATAATTATACTATTTGATAAGTTGTGCTTTACATTACAAAATAATGGTTCGGCTGTATTGAAAGTTCAAATTTTCCTAAATTTCACTTGTGATTATTGCAATATTGCAACTACTCATTGATACTGTCTATGATTGCAAAAATATGCTCTTTTGTAGATTATACTTCTAATACGTGTTTGAGAGCATGCAGCTAAAGACTAAGTGTTGCAGTATTTTTCAACTGCATAAAAATTTAATTGTAGTAAAACAATATTTTTTCATTGCGATAATATTGGTGGACCAAGGAAGATCAAGCAATATGATTAATATTGGAATAATATTGAACTATTACCCAACTCTAACTACAAACATACCAAAGAAGATGAAGAATCCAGTACGAGTTGTTGATCCCAATCCTGTTAGACCATTTTGGGTTAAATTTGCAATGATCAGTACATTGGGACGGTCTTGGCCTGCCATTTCGTATACACTATCAGGATATGCAATGGGGGTCTTTCTTTCCATGGGCATATCTGCACCTCCCCAGTCGGGATGGGCCGGGTTGTTGTACCATCCGTCGTAACTCTCATATTCATAATCTGCAGAATTGAGAAAATAATATATATATTATATATATATATATATATATATTGCAAAAAAAACATTTAAAAGGATGTGCAGAATTACAATTATATATTATATAAATATAAATATATCTTTTTTTAAAGGAGAATCTCTTACGTCCTTCAGGCTCGAATTCGGCTTCAACAACCAAATTCTCGATTCTTTTTCCGACGGCTGGATCGCCTTCACCTAAAAAAGCTGCAGCAAGCCCCAAGAGGCTCACTAAAACAGCCAAGCAAATCTTCATTTCTTCCCTCACTTGGAACGCAAAGAGTTTCTTCTTTCCAGTAAGGGGCGAAAAGTGGCTGATCAAACTAACAATCTCAATCTTTAAAGTATGGCAAAACAGGAAGTGCTGATGTTGGCAAGTGATTTTACAGGGCTGTTGATACAGAGTTGATTCAACATTCACTCCAGTCTTCATTGCAAGTATAGCATATTAAACGCAATAATCACATTATGTTAACTCAATTCTAACCCTACCCCTGTACAACCCTTGCAGTGGCTAAAGTAAACAAGCTTAGCCTAGCAACAGGAAATCCTGTAATTGCCAGAAAAGGATTCTGCCTAATTCAGTTAGTGAATTTACAGTGCTTCTCTACACCAATACTTTTGAATCCTTGCAAGTTAATTAGAGCTCAATATGGGAAATTCTTTTCGTAATCAACCAGCTCCAGCTTTATATGGTGAAAACAAGACCCCAGTAACTGAGGATGTATTGGAGGTTGGACTCCTCGTTGCATTTGCTATGATCGCATTCTCATTTATTCTCATCATACCTGGAATTCGAGGATGGGAGGTGAGTTAGGTGGAGCTGACGTTGTTTAGTTCATGTAATTATAATGAATTATTTACTCTTTTTATAATCTAGCGACTGTTTGCAACTATACGTGTGTTTGTGGCATTATGGATTGGAGCGGTTATACTTGTTAGTAACTTTGGTTATGGATGGTATACAGATACTGTTCGAGTCCAGACACAGTACAAAGCATTTACTACTGAAGAGATTAATGCTGATGTTGGTTTACATGTTGGTCTGAGAGGAGTCAATATTACACTCAAAGGTTTCTTTCTATTATCAGCACAATAGAATGTCTGTTACTATTAATAGTACACTGCACTTTTGTGTTACTATTAATAGAAATACTGTTACTTGTTACTATTAAAAGCTAAATACAATGTCATGTTACTATTAATAGTACACTGCACTGCTATTAATAAAAACAATCTTATGTAACTATTAATATCCTACCAACTTAGGTGAACCTCTTGATCCTAATGGTGACCTAGCTGGTGAAACTATTAACTACAATGAACAATTTTATTGGGCTAATCCTTGGGCTCAGGGTCGCCGTGGATTTGGTATTTATGCAGGTCGGTTTGCACGTGAGTTCCGAGCAGCCGAATTTCGTGGTATGCCTTACCCAATCCTTTGGGTAGCAGAATATTTCACTCTTGATGGTGAACAGATTCGTTGGGGACGTAAATTCAGACAAGCTGGTTGGTATGCTCATATTTACCTTTGGTAAGTGTGTCTATTTCATAATCTATGTATCTATTTATTTATCTATTTGTCTATCCAGGCTTGCATTTGCAATTTATTTATTGGATATACTAATCTTCATTTTCAATGTCCGAATTGGTATTCATTTCTTTATGTTACTTGGTATTATAATGATCTGTTCGATATTTTCTTATGGTGTTATCATACTGAACTCACCACCTCTCGTGTTACCATGGTCAGAAGCTGATTGTGAACCTGATGCTAGTGAAGATGAATGGTGTACTCTTATCATGGAGCCAAAATTTGGATGGTCATGGTATCTTGTTCTGTTCACTGGTCTTGCAGTTTTCTTCACTGGTGTGATTCTATTTTTCATTGACTTCTTCCGACCCAGATGGATTACTCCATTATTCCATCACAATATTCTTGAAGAGGACCAAGAATTCATTCAGGTTTGAGTTGTATGTAAATGTTTGTATTTACATGTATGTATTGTATATGCTATACTGTGCATATAATACATGTGTATGTAATACATTGCTATTAGGAGGAAGAACCAATAGATAGTGTGTCTAAAGCATTGGATGGTGAGACTACCAGGGTGACATATCGACGTGGTCGTGCTGGTAGGGGCCTTACCAAGTAAGCCACACCCAATTTAATTACAATAACTTTAATCGAATATGTTTTAGTTTACGTCAAACTCAACGACGTCCTCGGGCTCAAAGTACTGTCAAGGCCAGACGTGGAGTTGAACGTCTATCTGGAGACATTCCTCTCGAAGAAATTAAAACTTAAATTACATGACATTTTAATTAATAAAACAGTGGAGTTTTGATATTTGATATTTTTATAGGACGTAACTTTTATCTACTAAAAAAATAGTACCTTTTTTTTCTACTAAAATTAAAATGTGCTCTGAGATTTAATAAAAAATTTTAATAATGATGGCTGAAAATACATTTGTCAGGGCTTTTACTGAATGATTGCGCACATTTGCTGTGGACACCGAATGTAGAAGGATGCAGCCATACTATGAACGGATGAACGAACATGCCATAGTAAGGGCTGCTTGACACCGTCTTGATCGGAATCCAATAAACTACTGTATGGGTGTATTGTATTATATTTAACGCAGTGTTAACTATAAGCCTAGGGCCTGTCGTATTTGGAAAAATAACAAGTTTATTAATAACATACCAGGCAGGATATCCTAGTTTAAACTGAAAGACAACAATTGTACTGATTACTAGTCTACAGAAAACCGAGTTAGCTGTTAGCGGAGAGAGGGAGAAATTCAAGATGGGAAATTCTTTTCGTAATCAACCAGCTCCGGCTCTATATGGCGAAAACAAGACCCCAGTAACTGAGGATATATTGGAGGTTGGACTCCTCGTTGCATTTGCTATGATCGCATTCTCATTTATTCTCATCATACCTGGAATTCGAGGATGGGAGGTGAGTATATTATTATCAAAACTACTATATACCTTTGTCAAAACATTACAAATCCTCTACCGTCATAGCGACTGTTTGCAACTATACGTGTGTTTGTGGCATTATGGATTGGAGCGGTTATACTTGTTAGTAGCTTTGGTTATGGATGGTACACAGATACTGTTCGAGTCCAGACACAATACAAAGCATTTACTACTGAAGAGATTAATGCTGATGTTGGTCTACATGTTGGTCTGAGAGGAGTCAATATTACACTCAAAGGTATTAATAGCACAATACAATGTCTGTCACTATTAATAGCACAATACAACGTATGTTACTATTAATAGCACAATAGGATATCTGTTACTATTAAAAGTATGCTGTACTATTGTGCTGCTATTAATAGAAATACTGTTACTTGTTACTATTAATAGCACAATACAATGTCTGTCACTATTAATAGCACAATACAACGTATGTTACTATTAATAGCACAATACGATATCTGTTACTATTAAAAGTACGCTGTACTATTGTGTTGCTATTAATAGAAATACTGTTACTTGTTACTTGTTACTATTAATAGCACAATACAATAACTGTTACTATTAATAGTACAATACAATGTCTGTCACTATTAATAGCACAATACAACGTCTGTTACTATTAATAGCACAATACAATGTCTGTTACTATTAAAATTATGCTGTACTATTGTGGTGCTATTAATAGAAATACTGTTACTTGTTACTATTAATAGCACAATACAATGACTGTTACTATTAATAGCACAATACAATGTCTGTTACTAATAACACAATACAATGTCTGTTACTATTAATGAAATCTATTGTTAGTGTTACTAGGCTACTATTAATAGCACAATACAATGTCATGTTGCTATTAATAGAACACAATGCTTGTGAAGTTGTGTAGTGTTGTTAATATTGACTGTTACTATTAATATCATAATATCATTGCAGGTGAACCTCTAGATCCTAATGGTGACCTAGCTGAAGAAACTATTAACTACAATGAACAATTTTATTGGGCTAATCCTTGGGCTCAGGGTCGCCGTGGATTTGGTATTTTTGCAGGTCGTTTTGCACGAGAGTTTCGAGCAGCTCAATTTCGTGGTATGCCTTACCCAATCCTTTGGGTAGCAGAATATTTCACTCTTGATGGTGAACAGATTCGTTGGGGACGTAAATTCAGACAAGCTGGTTGGTATGCTCATATTTACCTTTGGTAAGTGTGTCTATTTCATAATCTATGTATCTATTTATTTATCTATATTTGTCTATCCAGGCTCGCATTTGCAATTTATTTATTGGATATACTAATCTTCATTTTCAATGTCCGAATTGGTATTCATTTCTTTATGTTACTTGGTGTTATAATGATATGTTCCATATTTTCTTATGGTGTTATCATACTGAACTCACCACCTCTCGTGTTACCATGGTCAGAAGCTGATTGTGAACCTGATGCTAGTGAAGATGAATGGTGTACTCTTATAATGAAACCAACATTTGGATGGTCATGGTACCTTGTTCTGTTCACTGGTCTTGCAGTTTTCTTCACTGGTGTGATTCTATTTTTCATTGACTACTTTATACCAAGATGGACTGCTCCGATATTCCATCACAGTATAGTTGAAGCAGATGAAGAGTTTATACCAGGGGTATGTGCGTTTATGGACTTTATCATTAGTTTCAACAGGGCCCTTAATAATTATATTGGTTTTAAAAATTATGCAAAACATTACAACTGTCACAACATATTTACAGCACTACTAAACTCTCCAGTTGTTATGCTAAAATATGTACATGCATAAAAAAGATAACATGCATATATTTCCTAATATGGAAAGTGTTAGGTGTGTTCAGCAGTGGTGCTCAGCACCTCCTATGTCTAACTAACGCTATGATGTATAAATATACTTATTTATGTCTAATCAAATACTATTACCACAGGAGGATGAAGAACTTGAAGGTGGAGTTAAAGGTTTGGATTATGGATCTGGCAGAAGTGGAAGTACAAAGCGTACTCGTGGTCTTACCAAGTAATGCACACCTAATGATTTTTTAGCACTCGTTCTATATGTACCTCTTCTCATTTTAGATATCGTCAAACTCAACGTCGTCCTAGGTCAACTGTTAAAGGAGGAAGAGGAGGCTCTCAACGTCTTAAAGATGAAATTGCCCTTGAAGAGATCAAGACTACGGAAACAGAACAGGCCTGATGTGGTCCTCCAAAGATATATTCAGTTTGACTTTGTAGTTAACATGCTATTCACACATTAGGTTTAACTTTTTACATCAGTGAAACAAAATGTTTATCAAATCAAAATTTCTTTTTTACAAGCTGTTCTTCAATTAACAGAAAAAGGGGTGTGGGATTATGAATATAATTATGATGAGGGGTTAAAATGTATTTGTCCCTGTTAAATTAATTAATTAATTAAACAGCTGTGACCACACAGAATGAAAAGAAAATTAGAGAGATAAAGGAAATAGTTCTTACAAAGAGTATTCCAATGGTTTCTTAAAAACCTGAAATCGATTGATGGGCTTTATAAAATGGTAGTCGTGTGTTCCACACGCTGAGCAGTCATATTGCGAGGAGAGTTGAGTAAAAGAAAGAGAGAGCTTTGTCAATTCCACGACAGGGAGTTTACAGTTATTACACTCTATACTGGTAGAGCAACATGGTGTAGCAGCAAACAGATCATAACTATACATAGTACCGACTTGATGACACCTTCCATTCCAGACTTTACGACAGAAGGAACATTGCACATGATTAACACCAACTAAACACATGACACATACAGCAGACATAAATAATATACTGTCGTCTTTTGATTCCACTTCAAGAGAAGTTGCTTTCGGTTGAATAGGAGAGAGATAGAATGTTCCGTTTAGTAGCGGATATCGATCATAAACCTCTAGCTCACAGTCACATAGGACACAAGATACATGACTCTTGTGATGATACGCAAGACTGCTAAGAACAAAGGAACGAGTGTCATCTCCTGCTGCGTAGCCATCATCCTCCATTTTGATATGGTATGAGTTTACCATTGAACGAGGCAATAGCTGATCAAAAATAGAATAATCTGTGCGATGGGCGAATGGTTGCATATAGCTAGTTCCATTGTCGCTGGAAATTGAATCGCTGTTTTTATAGCTCCGACTACGTGTTCGAGGAGGAGGAATACTTACGATAGTGTGAGAAGATTTTTCTGATAAACTAGCCGACTTCTTTCTTTTCTTCTTTGTTCCTTTGTCACTTGTGATGGTAACCATTGACGACACGGATAAAGACGTAGGCAGAGCATCAGGTATGACGTGATTCAAATCCTTTCGAAGTGTACCTCTGGTACATCGACATGTACAAAACTTATAAATGAGGTCATAACCTTTCTTTGTCCAGAGATTTTGCTTACGCTGTTTCTCAGACCAATTTTTCGCTCGACTCATCCCTCTTAGGCAGCTCAAAATTTGTTCCTCAAAGGAATCAAAACATTCTGAGTGCATGAATGACGAGTATGGGCATTTATCATTCGTACAGGACATGCGAATCAATTCAGCATCCGGGGCTGAAGAGTCAATGGAGCCTAGGATGCATCCACGTGGATTACAACAAGGAAGTGAAATAGAATTACAATCTAACCTCATTCCAGCAAACTCCCCATCCATCTCCAATGGGTCAAAAATTTCTTCAGGATGGGTGTGGCCACTTGGAGAAGACAAGCTGTTCGGAAGACCAGAATCAGACGATACAGATGCATTTCTCCTTCTGGAGGACTTTTCTCTGGTAGTTGGCATGCTCACGTGATCTAAAGGGTGCAGAATATGGTTGGAATATGGACTAAAGGGTGTTGGCATCAAGAGCCGGAAGTGGCCTCTTTCTGAGGCACTCTTGTGCAAATTTCAAATTTTGCAAAGTTACAGTTGATTATTTCTTGTTCCTATATCTTTACAGATCTGAAACTGCTCAGCTTCGTCACAGATCACTGAAACACTGCTACAGAATGTCGGCTTGTAAGGTATCCATTTTGAAATCTTAAATGTGCAGGATATCTCCGTATATCTTAAATAGCACGTGGTAGCAGGTTCTGATTTGTAGTGAGTATGGCTCTCCCTGTACCAATGGCTGGCTTGGCCAGCATGCTAAAAGATGGAGCTAAAGTGAGTAAAAATAATGAAGCACCTGATGTTTAAATCTAGGTGTCCATCAAAGTTCACTCAGATTCATTTTAAATATATATATATATATATATATATATATATATATATATATATATATATATATATATATATATATATATATATATATAAATTATTATAATATATGATAGCATTATCATGGTTTGGATGAGGCAGTGTTCAGAAATATTGATGCTTGTAAGAAGATTTCTAATATCACTCGTTCATCTTTTGGACCATGTGGTCAGTACACTATATGTCTGTATGTATATGTACATAATACATACATACTTACACATGTACATACATACACAGGTATGAATAAAATGGTGATTAATCATTTGGAGAAGCTGTTTGTGACTAATGATGCTGCTACTGTCATCAAAGAACTAGAGGTTTATTATACCTGATAATAATTACGTGACTTGGATAGAGAGATGGATAAATAGATGTGTAGATGGAGAGATGATGTGTAGATGGAGAGATGATGTGTAGATAGAGAGATGGATAAATAGATGTGTAGATGGAGAGGTGATGTGTAGATGGAGAGATGATGTGTAGATAGAGAGATGGATAAATAGATGTGTAGATGGAGAGATGATGTGTAGATGGAGAGATGATGTGTAGATAGAGAGATGGATAAATAGATGTGTAGATGGAGAGGTGATGTGTAGATGGAGAGATGATGTGTAGATAGAGAGATGGATAAATAGATGTGTAGATGGAGAGATGATGTGTAGATGGAGAGATGATGTGTAGATAGAGAGATGGATAAATAGATGTGTAGATGGAGAGGTGATGTGTAGATGGAGAGATGATGTGTAGATAGAGAGATGGATAAATAGATGTGTAGATGGAGAGATGATGTGTAGATGGAGAGATGATGTGTAGATAGAGAGATGGATAAATAGATGTGTAGATGGAGAGATGATGTGTAGATAGAGAGATGGATAAATAGATGTGTAGATGGAGAGATGATGTGTAGATGGAGAGATGATGTGTAGATAGAGAGATGGATAAATAGATGTGTAGATGGAGAGGTGATGTGTAGATGGAGAGATGATGTGTAGATAGAGAGATGGATAAATAGATGTGTAGATGGAGAGATGATGTGTAGATGGAGAGATGATGTGTAGATAGAGAGATGGATAAATAGATGTGTAGATGGAGAGATGATTAAGTAGATATGTAGATAGAGAGGTGATGTGTAGATAGAGAGATGGATAAATAGATGGATATTTCTAATGGATAAATAGATAGATGTAATTTATATCATAATTTATGGTAAATGGCAGATGGATATCTCGTTGTAGGTTGAACATCCAGCTGCTAAGATGCTTGTAATGGGAATGCAGATGCAAGACCAGGAGGTAATTATAAAATATGGGTGTGGTATTTTAATTTAGCCCCACCCATTAAAAGGTCGGAGATGGTACTAATTTTGTGTTAATCTTTGGTGGGGCATTACTGAGTCATGCTGAAGAACTTTTGCGTATGGGTTTATCTCCAAGTGAAGTTATTGAAGGATATAATTTAGCATCCAAGAAAGCTTTGGAAATACTTCCGTGTAAGTTCATCTATTCATCTCTCTGTTTAACTTTTAATCCATTCTTTGCTCTCGATCATACATCCTTTTATCCGTACATCAATATACACATGTAATCAAATATGTATGTATATATATATATATATATATATATATATATATATATATATATATATATATATATAACAGAGTCTTGATTGGCTTCTTGTTTGGTGCTGCACAGTTCTCTCTTTGGGTTAGATGTGGAAGTTAATTATGATTATATTATCACTAACAGCATTAACTGTTTGTTAATTGGTTTGAGATGTATTCCAAATGGCGCACACACTAACCATTGTTGAGCCAATTTGGCCCATGCTTCAAAATGTATCAAAAACTATGATATAGAATGTAACACTATCTTTCTATTTGTACATTAATCTCAGCATTGGTATGTACTAGTGTTAAAGACCTATCTTTTTACATTGGTATGTACTAGTGTTAAAGACCTATCTTTTTACATTGGTATGTACTAGTGTTAAAGACCCATCTTTTTACATTAATCTCAGCGTTGGTATGTACTAGTGTTAAAGACCCATCTTTTTACATTGGTATGTACCAGTGTTAAAGACCCATCTTTTTACATTAATCTCAGCATTGGTATGTACTAGTGTTAAAGACCCATCTTTTTACATTGGTATGTACTAGTGTTAAAGACCCATCTTTTTACATTAATCTCAGCATTGGTATGTACTAGTGTTAAAGACCCATCTTTTTACATTGGTATGTACCAGTGTTAAAGACCCATCTTTTTACATTAATCTCAGCATTGGTATGTACTAGTGTTAAAGACCTATCTTTTTACATTAATCTCAGTATTGGTATGTACTAGTGTTAAAGACCCATCTTTTTACATTGGTATGTACCAGTGTTAAAGACCCATCTTTTTACATTAATCTCAGCATTGGTATGTACCAGTGTTAAAGACCCATCTTTTTACATTAATCTCAGCATTGGTATGTACTAGTGTTAAAGACCCATCTTTTTACATTGGTATGTACCAGTGTTAAAGACCCATCTTTTTACATTAATCTCAGTATTGGTATGTACTAGTGTTAAAGACCCATCTTTTTACATTAATCTCAGCGTTGGTATGTACTAGTGTTAAAGACCTATCTTCTAGTGAACAAGTAAAAAATGCCATCAGACCAGCTATTAGTAATATGCAGTATGGGAATGAGGATTTCTTTTCAGACTTGGTTACAGAAGCGTGTAGTAAGTTACTAATAGTTAATTAATTAATATTCATTGATATTAATTAATATTTTAGTTTCCATACTCCCAAAAAATTCCAAAAACTTTAATGTTGATAATGTAAGAGTCACTAAAATTTTGGTAAGCATGCATATGTCAGTTCACAATCCTCTATTAAACACTTCATATGATTTTGATCTCCAGGGTGCTGGTGTTCTAAACTCTACTGTAATGAAAGGCCTAGTGTTTAAAAGAGAAGTTGAAGGTAAATAGGTGTGTATAGTCATGTGACCACACCTACTATGACTTCACCGTTGCTAGGTGACACCACAAAGGTAAAGAACGCTAAGTTGGCTGTTTACACTTGTCCGTTTGATGCTATGAATACTGAGACAAAAGGAACTGTATTAATAAAGTCGGCTGAGGAGTTAAAGACGTTTAGTAAGGGAGAGGAAGAACTCATTGAATCAGTAAGATTAAAGGGGGGTGGGACATTCATCCCCTTACTAGAATATTGCCTCGTCCTCTTGGAACTTAGTATGGCAAAAGCATGATCCATAAGTACAGTATATTATAATTGATGTACAGTACCTGATGAGACATTACATTGTCTTGAATAAAATTTTCTTGTGGGTATATACATGTCCACAAATGTGTAACCCCTGATCCCTGGTGTTAATTAAAGGGGATGTCCCTAGCTAATTGACATGTAATTAATATATTTAGTGATACATGTCCACAAATGTGTAATCCCTGATCCCTGGTGTTAATTAAAGGGGATGTCCCTAGCTAATTGACATGTAATTAATATATTTAGTGATACATGTCCACAAATGTGTAATCCCTAATCCCTGGTGTTAATTAAAGGGGATGTCCCTAGCTAATTGATATGTAATTAATATATTTAGTGAGTTTGTATTTACAGCTAGTGAAAGGTGTATCAGAAGCTGGATGTAATGTTGTAGTAAGTGGAGGGAAGATCGGAGAAATGGCACTTCATTTTCTAAATAAATACAAGATAATGGTTATCAGGTGATCTTACTTGTAAGAGAGAGATAGATAGATAGATAGAGAGACTGAGAGAGAGAGAGGTTGGAAGTTAATATCACTTCATTATTTCACGATTATTTCTAGACTGCTTTCAAAGTTTGATATTCGTCGAGTATGCAAGACTACAGGAGCTACTGCATTACCTAAAATGGTAAGTTCCTCTTGTATATATAAATACATATATTTATATGTTTCTATAGATGGTCCCGACATCAGATGAGGCTGGATATTGTGATAGTGTAGAAATTGATGAAATTGGTGATACTAATGTTGTAGCATTCAGACAAGGTAGATGTGATGATAACATGCATCTCTGGTAGTAGTAGGGTAGTGATACCAAGTAGAGAGACACACACACGGCTGACTTTGCCTGACCTAAGTATAAGTAGTATTTATCTATGAATTGCTGTTCCTCAACCCTGGCTACAGTAGCTCAGATGATAGAGCATCTGACTAGCAATCAGAAGGTCTTGGGTTCAAACCCAAGCTGATCCAGAATCACATTTTTTTGATGGACATGTGTGTGTCTCTCTCTTTATCTTCGCTTAACTTCTGTTCCTCCCCTTTCCCTGTTGTCCTGTAGTGAAGGAAGAAAGTCTTATTTCCACTATTATTGTGCGTGGATCTACTAGTGGTATAATGGATGATGTAGAGAGAGCATTGGACGATGGGATCAATACATTTAAAGCATTAACAAAAGATGACAAGTTATTACCCGGAGCTGGGGCTACTGAAATAGAATTAGCTAAACAATTAACAAGTTATGGAGAGGTGTGTCCCTGCGTCTGTCTGTCTGTCTGTCTGTCTCTGTGAGTGTTATTTTATAATTTCTTCTATTAGACGTGTTCTGGTTTAGAACAGTATGCTATAAAGACATTTGCTGAATCTCTAGAAGTAGTACCTCGTGCGTTAGCTGAGAATGCAGGATTCAAAGTAAGGGATACTTGTATCACAAATTCTAGACATGATGCTCTTATTTTACTTACCCTTCTCTCTCCTTACTGTCTTCCACTTGGTTAGCCCAATGAGATTATTTCTAAGTTATATGCTGAACATGAAGCTGGACATCAAAATGCTGGATTTAGTATAGAAAGTGTTGGAGGGGCTAGTGTAAAGAATGCTATAGATTCTAGTCTATATGATCTTTATTTATCAAGATACTGGGGTATTAAGCTAGCGACTAATGCAGCTACTACTGTACTCAGAGTGGATCAGGTAGGTGGACACTGGATAGGTCACATATATGTATGGTCACACCAGAGTTTTATTTTTAATGTTTAAACATAACTAGTACACTATAGTGGAAAATAAGTAGTGTTCCCCCCCAGGATAAATATTAAGGGTGGAGGAGTGCATCAGTGGTACATGAACAATGTTCAATCAGTATTATAAAACTTTAAAATTAAAGGGTGTGGGAGCACCATGTTACCACCTTTTGGAGGAAACACTGAATAAGAACCACATATATTTAATCATTGTATAGTGTGTCTTGTTAGCAGATTGATGTGGGAATAGATATAAGCATGTATATATATACACATATATGAGGGATGTACTAGTGGCCTATTGGTTAAAGTGCTGGCCTGCATTTGAAAGGTTGCAGGTTCGAACCCCACTAGGTACAGGCTTTTTTCGCTTATGAATATACTCATCTCAACCCTCAAAATGAGGAGGTGTATTGTCACTTGTGCTATTCGAACTTCCTCATTTGCCACATTTGGTAAAACACTAGTAGAAAAAAAATAAATATAATTATATATATATATATATACCTACTATTTGGATGTATGTTACCTGCGTGTATAATTATTATTATAATTATCATGATTAGATTATCATGGCTAAACGGGCTGGTGGTCCTAAAGCTAAAGAAAACAAGAGTTGGGATGATGACTGAACTATAATAATTAATACATGTGGACATGAAATTTAATTATTATTAATTAAAAATCATTACTTGTTTATTGTTGCTATGGTAACTGTAAGTTGTGTAGTTGCCATGGAGACAGTAAACATGGCTAGTCATGAACTTTTGAGTGCAACTTAAGATAACTATGGATGAGTACGATTATGATGAAGACTTTGAACAAGATATTGTGTCTGAAGAAAGTAGCAAGAAGACATCTGCGGTCATTAAGATTGGAAATCCAAAGCAACATGGATCTGTAACAAGAAAGAAGAGTAAGTATGTGTGTAGGTTGGGCTGATGAAGTAGTACGTACCAGACTATAAAAAGCATCTCCAAACCAACTAATTCTGTACATATGTACAGATTTCTATATCCATCTATCTATCTACTCATCTAGAATCAACTTGGACTACTCAAGGGAACTCCCTGCATGATCGACTTCTCTCATCAAAAGAACGTGAGCTGAAAGATATATTGAACAAGTTAACAGAAACAAAGAGAAGATTACACGATATAGAGAAAGAGAATAAAATATTAAAGAGACTTCAGGTAAGAGCCTCGTACACGAGCTGGGATTTGAACCACTGAGTCCCAGACAGGTCCACTGGAACTTATGTAGAAGAGCAAATGTATATACTAGTTGAAATATTATTAACTTGTAAAGATGTATATATATATGCTATCATATCTATCAGGTTCGGCAAGAGAAGGAATTAACAAAGATTACGAGTCAAGAAGGAGAGTTACCTATGATTCTACAGAAACACAAACAAGAAGTGAAGTCTCTTAGACAACAGATCAGAAGAACTCAACTCAATAATTCTGAATTACAGAAGAAGATGAATGATTTGAGGTATTTATGTGTATCTATGTATGTGTACATGTACACGTGTGTATGTACATGTACATGTATATGCATATATGTTAGTGTGTGTGTGTATACATGTACGTATGTGTATATGTATATGTATGTATGTACATCACTACATGATGTTATTAATTAATATTTAATAGTGAGGAGTTATGGAAAGCAAATGAGAGAAAGAAGAAATTAGAAATATTAACAAAAAGACGTGATTTATTGGAAAGAGAGCAGCTGACGATTCAAATACAAGATATATATGAGTGTCTAACTAATAGAGATAGAAAGATTCAGGTAAGAACAATTTAACAAGCAGACAGTAGGTTCTACCATCCATCTATCTATCTACATGTCTAACTATGTATGTATGTATGTATGTATGTATGTATGTATGTATGTATGTATGTACGTATGTATGTATGTACGTATGTACGCATCTACGTATGTACGTATGTACGTACGTATGTATGTATTTATCTCTTGTATGTCATATGATGTATCTATTTATTGTCTCTCTCTCTCTATTTCTCAGGAGTTAGAAAGAGTCATTGAATTATCACAGAAGACACACACACAAGAGGTCAAGTCATTATTAGCTAAACAAAAACACCTGTCTAAACAGCTCAATGAAGCTAAACAAGATAAAAATCAATTCAGATGGCAATTGAGAGTGAGTATGTCTATCTATCTATCTATCCATCTATTTATCTATACAATTATTTATTTATGTACATGTATGTTAGTAGTGTACTACATACTGATAAATATAGAGTACATACGTACCATACATACATACACTACATACATACATACATACATACATATATATATACATACGTACATACATAAATACATATACATACATGCAATTTATGTATGCATGTATGTATATGTATCTATCTACCTATCAAACATCCATTAATTCATACTGATAGGAGAAGGAGAGACAATTAGAGGTGACAAACATATACGCACAACGGGTTCCTTATCAATCCTTCCCTTCTCCACTACCTCAAGTTGATGATCAAAGTACACAAACCTTGATGACACACCTACCTTGTGATGAAACTATAATGATTATAAAACCACGTCAGAAAACGACAGGCTCTCAAACGGATTCAAAATGGCTGACCGATATTCTATCTCCAAAAGCAGAGACAGTTAAACACTCCACTTTAGAAAGTGACTCATCTTATATAGTTAGTACAACTACACACACACGCAATATAAAGGATAGCCCATCTCCTTATAAGGCAATCACCACTATACCAGTGTCACAACACAATGGCAGTACAAGCCCATCTCCTTATAAGGCAATTACCACTATACCAATGTCACAACACAATGGCAGTACAAGCCCATCTTCTTATAAGGCAATTACCACTATACCAGTGTCACAACACAATGGCAGTACAAGCCCATCTCCTTATAAGGCAATAGGAACACAGCCAGTATCAACATCCTACCAGGTTGTTGATACTAAACCAATACCTTCAAAATCTGTTCAGTCCCCATTTGTCCCCTTGAGTGCGGAAGAAGCCAAACAAGATGGTTACCATGGTGACAGTATGAAGACACAACCTAGTATAGAAACAGAAGAGAAACCATTAATGGACCTTAGTCAGCTGACCTCACATGGATCTCCATCTGTGAAACCAAATATACAAGAAATACTATTTGGAAATGGACAAAGAAAGACTGTAGAAAATGACGTCTCATCTCAAAAGGAACGTACGTTATTGAATGAGAATACTGAATCACAGGGATATGTAGAGTTAGGAGCAAAGGAGAAAAAAGACCTGTTAACAAAATTATTCTCCTCACAAGTATCTAGTGCTGACAATGATACAGATGTATCAACGAATAGTGATATTACAAATGAAGAAGTCATTAGTACTGGTAATACACACAGACCAATGGATACAGTAAATAGTACTGTCCATATGCAACAAACAAGGATTGATCGTAAGTCCAGAGACACTAGTACTACAGAACATAAGGCTCCTGATAAACTGGGTCCTGAAAAATTGGGTCCCGATATACCTAAAACCACAGATACTAGAAAGGGTATTTCCACACAAGAGAAAAGTAGTTTACTGGACAAGTTATTTAATACTTCTACTAGCCATAAGAACAGTAGTATACCATCCACTGACACTTCAACTAATGATAACATTCAGTATTCGGGTTCAGTTTCATCACTGAGTCAATCAGAACGAATGAAAAACATGCATAGTGGACTCCCATCTCTTGCTAGCCACAATGATCCATATGGTACCAGGAACAGGAGAAGCGAGACATTAGTTAGTTCCAAACCTCCTCTGGGAAGTGAGGAGAAAAACATGGGCACCAAATTTGGTAGAAGAGCTAGAGAAGTGAGTACCAATAATGGTTTTATTTTCGGAGAAAACAAACAAAACCCTAGTAATACATCATTAGGACTCAAAACCTTTGAAGGTACCTCATTTACCAAGCATGATAAAACCCAAAAGAGTACTATATTTGGTAGCTTGTCCGATACAAAAGTACAAGAATCTAAACAAGACTATCCATGGGAAACTATAGTAGACACATCCAATCAATCTGATGTTCCCTCGTTAAGACCAAAGAGGGTAGAAGGTTTAGGGGTGACCACTAGTATGTTTAGTACTGATGATGATGTAGAAGAATTAATTATATGAATCTATCTATCTATATTTGTATGTATGTATGTATCATTTAATTAATGAATAGTTATTATTAATTTTAATACAGTATTAATTTCACACCATGTTTCAAAACTAAGTCGTTGAGATATGAACAGTAAAGTTCAGAGAACGATTTGAGCACCTAAGCAAAAAAAATGAGTCATTGATCAATTAGCAGTTTTAAATACAATGTCTGAGGAGTCCTGTACTCCTTGTATTAGCGACACACTTCTGGTATATCATAAAGGGGTCCTGATATATACATACCTCTGGTATATCATAAAGGGGTCCTGGTATTACTGTATATTAACATACCTCTGGTATATCATAAAGGGGTCCTGGTATTACTGTATATTAACATACCTCTGGTATATCAACAAATCGCTTCATTTTCTGATTCCTCCAGTACCAGTCCAGTACTATACACTTCAAATTAACCATGCTCACAATATCTACATTGGTATAGTCTCCATTTCAACATTAGTGTGTATATTAATAGTAAGTACCTTCATTAAGTAGTTTAATTAACCTGTCTGGTGTTGCCATGGCAATAGGAGTCACATTTCCAGATAAAATTTCTTTTTGTTCAGCAATCTATAAATCAAACATTATCTTCAAAACTCTCACCCTCCCGCCCTATCTCTGTATCCATCCATCAACTCTCCTTCATTTCATACCTTCATATGTTTAGCAAACAGTTTAGCGACTATACCACGAGTACATATACATGATAATTCTCTATACAAACACAATAACAATATTATTGTTTAACAATTAATTTACTAACTTTCTCAATTCTAAAGCTCGTTTAGCAGAACTGCAAATAATAATTATTAATGGACTACCATTCGTATGAATGTATTTAGATATCCATCTATCCCATTTAGGAAACACTGAAATGAAATATTAGAATTATGAATTCTATTAATAGTAGTTATTAAGAGTAACAATAGTAGTTATTAATAATAGTAACTATTAATAGTAACAATAGTAGTTATTAGTTATTAATAGTAACAATAGTAATTATAATAGTAACTATTAATAGTAACAATAGTAGTTATTAATAATAGTGGCTATTAATAGTAACAATAGTAGTTATTAATAATAGTGGCTATTAATAGTAACAACAGCAGTTATTAATAATAGTAGTTATTAATAGTAACAATAGTAGTTATTAATAATAGTGGCTATTAATAGTAACAATAGTAGTTATTATTAATAGTAGCTATTAATAGTAACAATAGTAGTTATTAATAATAGTAGCTATTAATAGTAACAATAGTAGTTATTAATAGTAACAATAGTAGTTATTATTAATAGTAGCTATTAATAGTAACAATAGTAGTTATTATTAATAGTGGCTATTAATAGTAACAATAGTAGTTATTAATAATAGTGGCTATTAATAGTAACAATAGTAGTTATTAATAATAGTAGCTATTAATAGTAACAATAGTAGTTAATAATAGTAGCTATTAATAGTAACAATAGTAGTTATTAATAATAGTAGGTAACAATAGTAGTTATTAATAATAGTAGCTATTAACAGTAACAATAGTAGTTATTAATAATAGTAGCTATTAATAGTAACAATAGTAGTTATTAATAATAGTAGCTATTAATAGTAACAATAGTAGTTATTAATAATAGTGGTTATTAATAGTATCTATTAATAGTAACAATAGTAGTTATTACTATTAATAGTAACAATAGTAGTTATTAATAATAGTAGCTAATAATAGTAACAATAGTAGTTATTAATAAGAGTGGCTATTAATAGTAACAATAGTAGTTAACAATAGTAGTTATTAATAAGAGTGGCCAGGGTTTCATTTAGAAAATTTGTTAAGGGGGAGGGGGGGGCTAAATGAAACCCTGTTTTTGAACCGTGAGCATTTTAGTATTCTCTCAAAAGTCGAATTTTTACCCTGAACTATAGCCTTGGTATTGATTTTTTCATCGCAAAATCATTCGTTTTAGATTGAGCCGAAACTGTTTCTAGAGTTAGATAATGATGTCCTTATTATGTTTCCAAAGTGGTTTTGATCAATAATATTATCTGTTAGAACCGTGAGCATTTTAGTATTCTCTCGAAATTTGAATTTTTACCCTGAACTATAGCCTTGGTATTGATTTTTTCATTGGAAAATCAATCATTTCAGATTGAGCCAAAACTATTTCTAGAGTTAGATAATGATGTCCTTATTATGTTTCCAAAGTGGTTTTGATCAATAATATTATCTGTTAGAACTGTGAGCATTTTAGTATTCGAATTTTTACCCTGAACTTATAGCCTTGGTACTGATTTTTCATTGCAAAATCAGTCGTTTCAGATTGAGCCAAAACTATTTCTAGAGTTAGATAATGATGTCCTTATTATGTTTCCAAAGTGGTTTTAATCAATATTATTATCTGTTAGAACCGTGAGCATTTTAGTATTCTCTCGAAACTTGAATTTTTACCCTGAACTATAGCCTTGGTACTGATTTTTCATTGCAAAATCAGTCGTTTCAGATTGAGCCAAAACTATTTCTAGAGTTAGATAATGATGTCCTTATTATGTTTCCAAAGTGGTTTTAATCAATATTATTATCTGTTAGCACCGTGAGCATTTTCTATTAATAGTACCACTGATATAAACTGTTCCATTAATAGTACCAATATAACAGTTCTATTAATAGTATCATTGATATATATATATATAAACTGTTCTATTAATAGTACCACTGATATAAACTGTTCTATTAATAGTACCAATATAACAGTTATATTAATAGTATCATTGATATATATATATATAAACTGTTCTATTAATAGTACCACTGATATAACAGTTCTATTAATAGTACCACTGATATAAACTGTTCCATTAATAGTACCAATATAACAGTTCTATTAATAGTATCATTGATATATATATATATAAACTGTTCTATTAATAGTACCACTGATATAAACTGTTCTATTAATAGTACCAATATAACAGTTATATTAATAGTATCATTGATATATATATATATAAACTGTTCTATTAATAGTACCACTGATATAAACTGTTCTATTAATAGTACCAATATAACAGTTCTATTAATAGTATCATTGATATATATATAAACTGTTCTATTAATAGTACCACTGATATAAACTGTTCTATTAATAGTACCAATATAACAGTTCTATTAATAGTATCATTGATATATATATAAACTGTTCTATTAATAGCACCACTGATATAAACTGTTCTATTAATAGTACCAATATAACAGTTCTATTAATAGTATCATTGATATAAATATAAACTGTTCTATTAATAGTACCAATATAACAGTTCTATTAATAGTATCATTGATATAAATATAAACAGTTCTATTAATAGTACCAATATAACAGTTCTATTAATAGTATCATTGATATAAATATAAACTGTTCTATTAATAGTACCACTGATATAAACTGTTCTATTAATAGTACCAATATAACAGTTCTATTAATAGTATCATTGATATATATATAAACTGTTCTATTAATAGTACCAATATAACTGTTCTATTAATAGCACCACTGATATAAACTGTTCTATTAATAGTACCAATATAACAGTTCTATTAATAGTATCATTGATATAAATATAAACTGTTCTATTAATAGTACCAATATAACAGTTCTATTAATAGTATCATTGATATAAATATAAACAGTTCTATTAATAGTACCAATATAACAGTTCTATTAATAGTATCATTGATATAAATATAAACAGTTCTATTAATAGTACCAATATAACAGTTCTATCAATAGTATCACTGATATAACAGTTCTATTAATAGTATCACTGATATAACTGTTCTATTAATAGTATCACTGATGTAAACTGTTCTATTAATAGTATCACGGATATAAACTGTTCGTACAACTGATATAATCAGTTCTATTAATAGTATCACTGATATAACAGTTCTATTAATATTACCACTGATATAATCAGTTCTATTAATAGTATCACTGATGTAAACTGTTCTATTAATAGACATACCTATTTTAAGATACTGATCTAATCCTGGAATGTCATTTCTTGGATCTTCCGTGTACTCCACAAAATGTTTTACTAAAATCAAAACATATTTTATATCATTATAAATGAACTAATTACCTCTTATCTTTATCTCATTCATCTCCACGACTGTCTTTTCTTTCTCAAGATGAGGTAAGAGAATATTTTGAAGTTCTTCTTTTTGACGAGTAGCAGAATGGAGAACAGAGAATGATTCTTCCTGTAAGAGAGATAATCACCATTAAGAAAATCCCTTATCACATTAATGTATAATATTATACTATAACAACCCCACATTACTAGTGACCTACTACAAGTATAGGTCACATGACCTTTGAGACCCACTGCAAGTATAGGTCACATGATCTTAGAGACCCACTGCAAGTATAGGTCACATAATCTTAGAGACCCACTGCAAGTATAGGTCACATGACCTTAGAGACCCACTGCAAGTATAGGTCACATAATCTTAGAGACCCACTGTGGCTGATAGACTAAGGACATAGCAAGACATTACGTGATATGGTATAGCATGTACCCACATATTAATTGTGCTCCTATTCATGATATGGGTATGGTACCATCATTCACTGCAGCCAATATACATCTCCTTATTATGTAAGATGAAATACCGTATAGCAGGTTTTGTTCGCGAGGAATTATATTTTGCGCTTCCACAAGTGCGCGAAATTAAAATCCACATAATATTAATGGTTATAAAAATTTGTACCTCTGTATTTCTCTTCTACAAATTAGCTCTTCTCCAAGTACAGGATTCCACAAGAAACGATAAACATGGAACCCTCTAACACAGCTAACGATTTCTAGCTCAGCTTCAGTGGCCATTTTTTAACACGCGTTTCAAAAAAATACCGCAATACTTTTTTTATTAGGAATTTTATATAACAGGAATTTAATTTCACGCACATAGAGTTATGCGAATTTAAAATCCAGCAAAAATTATAAACTTAATTAATTAGAACGTCAAAAATTTCCTGCTATACGGTAAGTGCACATACTAATCTCATTAACACGTACTATATATATTTTACCTCACTCTTTAATAGAACTCGTGTGATTGTGTTCTTCCTTTTGGATCTCTTTAATCCATTATCATCACATGATCTTTTCCTCTCCATTCTCTCTTCTTCCTTATCTTTATCTTCTGGATCCATCCACCAATCATCATCTAAAGCATCTGCGGATACTGCCATCCTTACAAAACACACCACGTGGGTAAGACCACGCCCACATTTGGCCACGTGGTAAGATTACGCCCTATTTGACCACACCCCTCATGCAAAAATGAGTCGTATTTATGACGATAGACCTTTACAACAAGAGGGAGTGAAGAACAGCCGTTGGCAAGGGAAGTGGGACCCGCCAAAACTTCAAGGGTGAGAGTTGTGATCCATAGTTGAGCTATATTGATCATTAATGTTATATTTAGAGGTGCCGGGATATTATTAGAGGGTGTGTACCACAAGAAGACTCGTCACGTGATCCAGGACTCTACTGGAGAGAAAGTAAATTAAATTATTCTGATTTTGTTCTCGTGTTATAGTCTGGTTCCCATTCTAGATTCGGTACTGTGTGTTCCATATTGAATTCAGTAATGCATGTCAAAGGAGATATAATTCGCAGGGACTCGAGATTGAACCAAGCTTCTCACAAGCTAAGCTAGTTAATACTGGTTACCTCAATTCATCATACAGTACGTAAAATACTGTAATCAGTAGGAATATGTATGTATGGATAAATAGATGGACAGATAGATAAATAGATGAGAATTGAACGTATGGAATGGATTCATTGATAATAATATTCCTCAGAGTCTGTATTGAAAGGTGCTTCTGATCTCCTTACATATGATGAAGTGATCAAAAGAGTGCGTTCCCCTTTGGTAGATTATGAGACACCAAGCCATGCCCACTCGTTATGTTTGTGGGGTGAGGATGATGTGTACTCTAGTGTAGAATGTGAGTATGGACAAGGTGTTAGACTAAAGACAAGAGGAGATTCTATATTTATCGGTATGTAGTACATACATACATACATACATATATACATACATATATACATACATACATGTACATACATGTACATACATGTACATACATGTACATACATACATACATACACACATATACACATACATACATATACACATACATATACACATACATACATATATGCATACATACAGAATCATTTACTAAACTGGATTCTGAACAGAGACAGTTTTCTGCTAATTACACTGGAGGAGAGAAAGCAGGTGAGAGTTGGACAGATCGTGTTATGGGATTCAAACAGCAACAAGAAACCAGAGAAGAGAAAGGAGGAGGCGAGGTAGAGGAGGATGAATGGGTAAGTAGAACTAGAGGACACCCCTCTTATTAATGAAATAACGAGGACATCCTCTTATTAAAGCTTATTAATACTTATTAATGAAGATATTTCTTTTCTATAGGATGACTAAAAATGGATCAGAAATTGAAAATTATATTTTAAAAATAGAATACTTTTTTTAATATTCACAATGTACTATAGCACAGTTATAATAAAATGTGATATCATGTGGAGATCATGTGACAAGTGAAGGGGATCATGTGACTCATGATGAGTGAAGGGAGATCATGTGATTATCATGTGATGAGTGAAGGAAGAGATTTTGAGGATGATGCTATGATCATATTTTTCTATCCCATCTCCAAACTGTTCCATTATCACATATACTAATCATAGTACTAACATAGATAGATAGATAGATAGAGAGATAGATATATAAACACTCGTTTAATCCCCACCTGCCATCTTTACTGAACGTCACTTGTCGTACCGGCGCATTACATTTCGGATGTGTTAGTGTGTGAGGACGATTTTTAAACACATCTTCACTTGTTAAGTCCCAAATAAAGATTTTACCAACTTGATTTCCTAATGCCATAAACTGAAATATATAATGTAATTAAATGCAGGTGGGTGTGGTTGACCACACCCACCTGCATTTTGTGATCTAAGCCAAATCTGATATACCAAATCTCACAATCTGGTACCTCAAACCTAAAATAATGACAAACAAAGAATTGATAACTCGTGGATAGATAGTTAGATAGATGGAGAAATGGATAGATAGATGCATGACTTGACAATACCTATGCATTATCTCAAATGGACTCTTTTCCTTTTTGTCATCGGTGACTATCTTCCATAAAATTATATTATTTTCACAACTCTTAGATAGAGCCACTTGGCCAAACCATCTCACACAATCAACGTAATTACGATGTATTTCTCTGGTTGCATGTTTCGGAAAGTGAATTTGAGCAACTGGAAAGCTTCTTTAATGGGTGGATAGACGAATTGATGGATAAATAGATAGATAGATGGGTGGATAGATGAATTGATGGATAGATAGATAGATGAATGGATAGACGAATTGATGGATAGATAGATGGGTGGATAGATGAATTGATAAATAGATAGAATCTGATAGATAGATGGATAGATAGATAAATCATAAACACTAACACTCTAGATCCCTTGGTGTGTTTATAAGACTTAGCTATAGTTGCTTTCAGTTCATCACATTCTAAATCCCATAATTTGAGTGCATGGTCCATTCCAGCTGACAAAATATACTTGCCCTCCATATTAAAATCCTATATATAATAATGGTCACTATTGTCATATATGCTATAACAACATAACTCACAGCACTTAAAACTTCATCGCGATGACCCTCCACTCCACCAAATAACGCAACACAAACAGCTGTTTGAAGATTCCATAATCTCAATGCATAATCTTAGAGAAATAGAAAGATGCTCAGAATCAAAAGGATAGAGATTATATCTAGAGTCAAAGAGATAAAGAGATGAGCAGAATCATGTACCTTTGCTAGCTGAGAGAAGGAGATTAACATCTGAAGGATGAATTTTCAGCTCATTAACAGCACTACCGTGACCAGTGAAAGACTGTGTATGTAGTAGGTGAGGTGTGTGATAAGTGAAGTGGGTTTATAAGTGGTTGAAGTATGAGACAAGTGAGGCATGTGATACGCATGAGGTGAGACCATGATATTGTAAATGATAAAATGTAATGCATATGACGTACCATTGTACACTGCATTTTACTGGTCCTAAAACAATAGTAATAAAGTTAATTAAATATTCATAGTTATCACCATGGTTACAGAATACAAGTATTGTTGTTGAGAATATATAAATAGTAAATTAATGAGGTGCAGGTATTAACAGTAGTGAAGTCACATCTAACTGCTAACACTTCCAGACTGTCTAATTATACATGCATGCAGCATTTAAAATTCCTTATATGGTAATTGAGCATGGGTCTAGACACTCCTTTATGAGTATCATGTTCATAACCTAGCTTATATTACTTACCCTAGGACTCTGATGATACCTTTAGCTCCAGCGATTATTAAAAGTGTTTCTTTAGTCTGTGGATTGTAACTCCACACACATGTATAAAAGTTCTCATCTTGCTGTAGTAATAATAGTAACATCCTCACTTCAATCATAATCCATTATATAATTATTAACAGACCACACCCACTTACATCAGCATCATAATAAGCTTGTAACGGAGTGATGCTGGAATGTACACATTGATATATGGTTGCCTGTGTTAATGATATTCATAGCTTTATCAATCTCAAATAGGAACTCACTCTATTACTTCCTACGGTAGCAAATATTTTCTGATCTTGGAGATATGGATTAAACTGGGCACCAAATAAAGGTTGTCCATGTTCCTCCTGTATATATAATGGATGATATGATCACGTGATACAACTGGAAATACTTACCCTGACAAAACCACACAGCTTAAATACAACCATATCTACCTTCCCACCCCACACTGGGTGCCACGTGGTTAAAATGGGCGTGGCTGGGTTCAGCAATGATAATCATATCTAGAAGTCATTTTCAATGTCAATTGGTGTAATATCTACTGATCCTTATCATGGATATGCTGTAGTCTTCTCTCCTTTCATCTCTGGAAAATTAGCTATTGTAGGAGGTTTGAATTTTGGGATAGCCGGACCGGGAGCTCTCGTTATATTTGAGAGTTCCTTAGCAACTGGATTTAGAGAGAGTAGAAGGTATATTTATAGCTTGTACACTGCCCATGAAATGTGTGAACATACATACATACATAAAGACTTATGTATGTATGTACGTATGTACATGCATGTTTGTACACATGTATATATGTATATGTACATATGTATGTAGGTATGTATATATGTACATGTACATATGTATGTAGGTATGTAAATATGTACATGTACATATTTATGTAGGTATGTATGTATGTAAATGTACATATGTATGTAGGTATGTGTATATATATTATGATAGATATTCATGGAAGG
>OX345646.1:267500-270000 GCA_947044365.1 Petrosia ficiformis | reverse complement strand
AATTAATATTTTAATCATATTCATGACTCATGTTAAAGGGGGTTACCCCAGGGACGCTGTTATTTTTTATTTTACACATCAGCAAAGTTGAAAGGCTTACCATGCCATTTTTTTTGCTATCTATATTTAATTTTGATTTGTACATGATGATAATGATTATAATTGTATATCCTCTGATATACGTACGTAGTTCATTTAACGATCAGTCAATTACTAGTATATCTGTTGAATAGGAAGTTGTTTATCTTGAACGCAGATATACCAGTGTATTACGGTACTCACTAAAGATTGTTTGAAACAGCTATATAATATTATATCTAGTTGATGCACATTACACACTAGACATGTACCGTAGTACTCTATTTAGTGATGACCTAGATAAATGTCCACTTGTACATATAGCTATATTTCAATTTCAAATGATAGATTCAAATCTGCTAATACATGCATGTACATACAAATCTTGATACACACATATATATACCTTGATATCAAGTGTTTTTTTTTTTACCAATAATTCAATTATTTTCAAATAGTTATAATTAATTTTACACTCTGTGACTCTTCAGTATGAGATGTTATTGGTATTAACAAATCCGTGTTTGGATCATCATGTAGTCATAGCAACTGTATCTCAAATGTATTTCATTTCTCAATCGATAATAATATTGTGTATAAATAAATATAATGAAATTTCAAATGAAGAATTATATTATAAATAAATATGAAAGGAAAGGGAGAAAAAGTGTATTGAGTTTGTAAAGAAGAGTAATAGATAATTTATCATTATACAATTGTAATTAATGATCTTCTGGAATGTTTCTCCTTAGTGGTGGAAGTGTGCATGATTTTCTTCTTTTCATGTGTGAATTAGGAATTCCAATTAATCCAGTTAATGTAGGTCTGTTTATTGGACGATATGATCGACTCCGATAACAGAGCTTTTCATAGTCTGGAATATCTAAAGGAAGACTTGATAATCGTTCGGTCTCCACTGGACAAGCCCCTCTTGTTACAGGGGGTAACCGAGTCCCTTCAGATGGTGTTACCCTCCTTTCCTCTCTTTCTCTCAGCATCTCCATACCCCAAAATGACTTTGAGGACAGGTTTGAACTTGACATTGGAGGAAATGAATTTTTCCGTTCTCTGGTTGCAATTGGGATTGTAGGTTCTTTGATAACCATTGGTTCTCTTTGACAGGGCATAAAATCAGTTTTTAAATGGTTATCAGTTTTAGTAATAGGACTGTAACTTTGTCTGCTCTTTGGAGAATCTGTAGTAAAAAAAGTTGCATAAAAATACTATTTCTGCACTTGTAAGTGTTCTAGACGTCTGACGTTACGCAAAACGCAATATATTACACTAACCACTTTTGTTCCATGACAGTATATCTCTAATTTTAGACTCAACATGTACTCCATTGGGTAATATCAACATCATTATGTTATCTTTGTCTGTAATATCTGCATTCATACGCAACAATGAAGCTACAAATTGTTTTAAAATGATTTGAAACTGCTAATACATTATATATGCATATACTTCTTGTGTGGGTGTACGTAGTTAAAGAAATTCAATACTCATCAACTACACACATGATGATATATGAATATCCTAAACCTCCCAAAAACTGTTTCAATACTTCAAACCAGTCTACGATACGATTACATAACTTAAATTATGAATATTATATTGTAAAGTTTAATTACATACTTGATAAAATTTTGTTTTAATTTAACAAATAGAATTTTAAAATAGATTAGTTAGTAAGTGTGTGGCATATAGCAACTCAGCAAACACAACATAGTGACATAATGAAAATTAATATATCTACATGTTTATATGTAACTAGTAGGTATTATAACAATTCTCTTCTATTTGAAATGAAATCTCAGCTTTACCAAATACCGCATTTTGATCTAAAAAATGAAATGTATCTAACATACTTGTACTACATACATAATTACATACATACATATGTACATACATACATACAGACATACCTGCTCAGTACTATAGACAACGAATTCATTGTAATTTAGAGTATATCCCAGAGGATTATGTATTCCTGTGTCATGAGAAGGTCCCAGAGGTACAATACAACCATCAGGACTATAAAAATAGAAAAATATATTCATTTGTCTATCTGTCCTTCAGTCTGCAATGATCTCTTACAGTGTCTCGTTATAGGCAGGATCGGGAGCCATTCGTCCTAATCCTTTGACACTGTTCTTTCCATGAGGTAATTGATCAGCATCATAATCAGCTGCAAATAACTCGTTTGGTTTACCTAGTGACACCTGTAAGAATGGAACACAGAGATCAAGAAGAGATTGATTGAAATATAAAAGGTAAGTTTTGACTTACTTCACAAAGCAGTGCTACTGCTTCATTTCTGGTGGGCGTGGCAAAACAGTAATTAGCACTTTTTGAACACATGTCAGCAAAATACACTCCTTTACCAAACTAAAATATAAATGGGTGTGGTCACAAATTTGTT
>OX345646.1:115000-262500 GCA_947044365.1 Petrosia ficiformis | reverse complement strand
ATGAATGAATGAATTAATGAATGAATGAATGAATTAATTAATGAATGAATTAATGAATGAGTTAATTAATGAATAATAATCGTCGTTGCAAAAAGTAATTTTTTTCTTAAAAGGAGAAAGGTGTAACATTGATTATCACTAATAAGGGCACTAGTAACATATAGGAGAGTACAACATCCTGTTATAGACAACTAGATAATGTGATCCTTAGTAATCAGTGATTTTGATAAGCTCATATGGCACATCATTGGCTTCTTATTTGGCACTGTACAGTTCTCTCTTTGGGCCAGATGGCACTGTTAATTATGATTATATTATTACTAACAGCATTAACTATTTGTTAATTAGCTCAAGGTGTATTCCCTCCAATGGCACACACACTAACTATTGGCCCATGCTTCAAAATGTATCCAAATCGTCTGATAGTAATGTACTAATTTACACATCATTATATTAAGGTATATAATAGTAATAGTAACTTGTATCATTGTTCGTTGAATCTGGATCTATTCTCCTTATTTTCCATTTTCTTCCGGAAGCTTCATCTTCCATCTCGTTGCTATGGAGACTGGTAGTATATGGTTTCATAGCAACAGATACACCCACTTTATCCACATTGCACATGAATGCTGCTTCCAATTGTCGATTAGTAGTTATTGGATATCTATGTGTATATATATGTATGTATGTATGTATGTATGTATGTATGTATGTATGTATGTATTTATGTATGTATGTATGTATGTATGTATGTATGTATGTATGTATGTATGTATGTATGTATGTATGTATGTATGTATGTATGTATGTGTATGTATGTATGTATGTATGTATGTATGTATGTATGTATGTATGTATGTATGTATGTATGTATGTATGTCTTATGTATGTATGTATGTATGTATGTATGTATGTACATGTATGTATGTATGTATGTATGTACATGTATGTATGTATGTACATGTATGTATGTACATGTATGTATGTACATGTATGTATGTACATGTATATATGTATGTATGTATGTATGTATGTATGTATGTATGTATGTATGTATGTATGTATGTATGTATTTAAGTACATATATACATGTACCTTTTCCATGTACCAGTGTCTTCCCATTCCCAAACTGACTCTTTATAGTCAGTAGAATCTTCATCCAAAGGTACACACCTTAAATCCCGTTGATATCCAGTAGACACATTCATTTGTGCCATAGAAGGAAATCGAACTTTCATTTTCACACCAGCTGCAACAGGTAGAATAACCTCTTCTTCTCCATTAATAAAGCTATCAGTTAGCTTATCCCCAAGAGTGTCAGAGTATTGGTTCCATTTACCTCCATCTCCTAACCATTCCCATTTCAATGATTTGTGTCTCTTTGGAGTACTTGTTTCAGCATCAGTTCCTTCAATTATGAATGTATCAAGAATATATAATATAAACTATAGTTTTACATGTATATAATACATGCACACAAGACCTATAGGGTATACCCATCTGAACACAACAGGTGGTGTATCTGTTGTACATGTATATACCAAACAGACATAACAATTTCGTTTTTGATAAGGTGTGTATACAAAATATATACCTCATCAAACAGTACTACGTATATATGTATGTATGTATGTATGTATGAATACATGTATGTATGTATGTATGTATGTATGTATGTACTATGTATGTATGTATGTATGTATGTATGTATGCATGCATGTATGTATGTATGTGTATATGTACGACGTACATGCATGTATGTATGCATGATTGAATGAATGTATGTATTTATGTTGTCTGTACTATGTATATATGTGTTGTATGTATGTATGTATGTATGTATGTACGTACGTATGTACGTACATACGTATGTATGCATGCATGCATGAATTGTATGTATTTATGTTGTATGTATATATGGGTATATTATATATGTATGTATATGTATGCATGTATGGGTATATTATATATGTGTGTACATGTACATGTACCCATACATGTAGATATGTACATGTACAAATACAAGTTATATTATGTTATATTAATTATATAATTATCACACAAGAATTAAATAGTAGAGTATTATAAAATACAAATTTTAAATATTAATTAGTTTACTGAAATTTGAATGAACACACAGCATACAAATATGGATTGTGGGTGGGTGTCCCTCTGTGGTAACGCAAGGATGTACATCCATACTTACAAACAAACATTCACCATAATATTTGCATAGCTGCTAGTATTTACGAATAATTATTAATATAATTAAAACTATTAAAATGATTGGAAGTAAGCTTCATATCTCACGTGATCTTACCTCTTCCTCTTTTTCTTGCTGATCTTCTGGTAGCCATACTTTCCGATGACGAATAATGACGTCATGATAAATTAGATGCCAGCCGAAGAGACTTAGAGAAGAGAGTTGTTTTAGCGATAGATCGTCTTGTTGGCGAGGAAACAAGCCGATTCAACAAGCCGATCGTGTCCTGTATTTGCCACTGTGTAAGTTTATTTGGTTATATTGATTGTATATGCTATACAAAGCCTATTATCACTCTTTTCAAGTCGCCTTTGACCAGCACAGCATATTAAAGAAGCTCTGCTGAACACATCAAGGTGTTTCTGTAAGGTGTAATCTTTACATTGATCATTAGCATATATATATAACTGTTTGTGTAATCCTTACTTACCAGTGGATGACAAGCTGAAGTAAAGAAAGCAATAGTATATTTAACTCTTGGTATCTTATTGTCACCATGGCCAAAGGGGGACTCACTCTCAATGGAATTCCAATGCCATTGGATCTGCAAGAGCTACAAGGAATGGAAAGTCGGTCAAGATCAGGTACCTGGCCGTTATCTGAGGGCGAGGACACTAAACACGAACAATCAGAATCACCAGTACAAACTACTGTAAATATAGTCACCAAACCTGTTGATTCAACAAAGCGGATGAGAAATCCATGGGGTAACATGTCATATGCTGATCTTATCACAGAGGCCATTCTGTCATCACCAGAGAAGAGACTAACACTATCTGAAATATACGACTGGATAGTACATAATGTACCATATTTTAATGATAAGGCCTCCAGCCCTTCGACAGCTGGGTGGAAGGTAACAATGTTATATTATATGTTGCTATGTGTATCTTGTGCATGTATTGTTAAGCCATCCAGGTGGTGAATCATTGAGACATAGTAGATTATCATTTGATACCACCTGGTCTAGATTTACTTGTTAATACTAAAGGCATGGGATTCAGTTGCTCTATATGTGGTATTCTAGTCTAAATATAATTATATTTCATAAGAAGAAAATTATATATAATGTGGTTTCAATGTAGGATACTTGTTCCCTTTCATCTTGGAGTTTGTATCTAATGTGTTCTACCTCAATACAAACATAACTTTGTGTATGTCGATTTAGATGTTACTATGTATGTATAATTGTTATATGTATGTATGTATGTATGTATAATTGTAATGTATAATATGTATGTATGTAACTATATGTTTTTAGGTATGTATGTATGTATGTAACTATATGTTTTTATGTATGTATGTATGTATTTATGTATGTATGTATGTACGTATGTATGTATGTATGTATGTATGTATGTATGTATGTATGTATTTATATATTTATGTATGTATGTATGTACATGTATATATATGTATGCATGTATGTATGTATGTACATGTATATATATGTATGCATGTATGTATTTAATATATATGTATGTATTTATGTATGTATGTATGTACGTATGTATGTATGTAAGTATGTATGTATGTATGTATGTATGTATGTATGTATTTATATATTTATGTATGTATGTACATGTATATATATGTATGCATGTATGTATGTATGTATTTATATATATATGTATGTATGTATGTATGTATGTGAGTATGTGTGTGTGTGTTTTAATATGTATATGTTGTATAGCATGATATGTTCATAAAAGTTTCATTTTATGCCTACTCCATTACTACATCTGACCTCTTTCTAGGAAGAAGGATAATATAATTATATATATTATATAATGATTTACGTATGTATGTATGTAATGAATAAGTTCCTTAATTATTAATTGTGTGAAGGTCATTAGTTCACTCTCAGGTAAAGAGGGCGTGGAGTAATCCAAGTTAGTATTGAGTGTCTGTGTAAACTAATGAAACCTCCACTTGACTATCAAAACATATTGACTTATGACTATACTAGGGCGTGATATTTGTTATGTTGATAAGCAATTTTAATCAAGAGGCATGGAGGAAAGATGAATGTGTCTATGAATGGATGGATGGATGGATGGAGGGATGAATGGATGGATGGGTGGATGTATGGATGGATCAATGGATGGATGGATGAATGAGTAGATGGAGGGATGAATGGATGGATGGGTGGATGAATGAGTAGATTGAGGGATGGATGGATGGATGGATGAGTGGATGGATCAAAGGATGGATGGATCAATGGATGGATCAATGGATGGATCAATGGATGGATGGATCAATGAATAGATGGAGGGATGAATGGATGGATCAATGGATGGATGGATAGATAGATGAATGAGTGAATGAATGAATGAATGAGTGGATGGATGAATGAATGAATGAGTGGATGGATGAATGTATGTATATATAAATTGATAGATGGATGAATAGATGGATATATTGATATGTGATAGAAATATTATAAATAATTGAATGGAGACTAAGAAATATGTTTTCTATACTCATGAGGAATATTCTAATAAATGCCCACTCTCAGTATATCCTATTGTTGAATAGTATAATTCAATTATTACTCACAAACTCATTTTAATGCCATGTGCTTATAAATGTGATGTTTACTGTTTCATTATCAACAGTTGAAACTATAAATATACGAATAATAATAATACATGCCTTTCACTATAATTAAAGCTTTGTGTTGTGAATGGTTGATATATTATCACTCGTGTTAATATGATATGCCGACATGAGACAATGAAATAGTCAGTAACCCAACTATGTATTGTACCAAGGAGTTTAGGGGCTTGACGAGGTTCTGGCCGCAGTCAGATTCCTGACTAGGTCCCGGGTGCAATCCCCAGTCTGATTCCTGACTAGGTCCTGGGTGCAATCCCCAGTCTGATTCCTGACTAGGTCCTGGGCTCAATCCCCAGTCTGATTCCTGACTAGGTCCTGGGTGCAATCCCCAGTCTGATTCCTGACTAGGTCCTTGGCTCAATCCCCAGTCTGATTCCTGACTAGGTCCTGGGCTCAATCCCCAGTCAGATTCCTGACTAGGTCCTGGGCTCAATCCCTAGTCTGATTCCTGACTAGGTCCTGGGCTCAATCCCCAGTCTGATCCCTGACTAGGTCCTAGGCTCAATCCCCAGTCTAAATCCCTAACTTTATTTTTTTTCTAATTCCCTCATGTCTAGATATCATCATTTATTGTGATTTCACTTGTAAATATATTTTATGTCCTCTCTATGTACTGTAACTGTTTATGAATGATAGTTATGGCTAGTGAAGGTGATTATTAACTTATATCTTAAAGATATGAACCCCGTATTCACATCAGTATCGGTTCACATTAGTGAGTTTGTTAAAAACAAATTGTCTGATTTTTAAAGAGCCATATCTGTTACCATGACAACAATTTGAAAGCCTGTTATGATCATTATAATCTTTTTGTTTTGTTTAGAATTCAGTGAGACACAACCTTTCTCTGCACAGTAGATTTGTGAAAGTACAGAATGAAACAAGTGGAAAGAGTAGCTGGTGGACAGTTAATCTAGAGGCTAAGAGCACAAGAGGAAGAAGACGGTCCTCGTCAGTAGACAATGGAAATGCACCATCACCTCGTACTAAAAAAAGAGAAAAGAAAAAGCAATTAAAGAAGAATAAAGCAGCCGGTTCTTCTTCGGATCTACAGACGAGTAGCCCTTGCGATAGTCCTACTATGACACAAGGGTTCCAGCCTCCATGGAGTCCATCACCTCTTGTTGATCAATGTCCCTCCCCTGCCAGCTCTGATCGATCTGCGACATACTCTCCCGTAGCATTCTCTCCTGTTTTACAAAGGCACAGTAGAAATGTTACACCTGTCTCACCACTTGTATCTCCTCCTGGACTAGATCATTCAGAAAGTATGTTCAGTGGATCTAATTCATCACTTCTAGATAGTTTCCAAGAAAATAGTCTATCTGGCGGAGGTCAGGATCTCAACGAGCAGTGTATTGAATCAATGGCATCTTTAAATCTCAGATCATCTCGGGGAGAAGGTATGGGTTCGTCTTCTTCTCTCTCTTCTCTTAATTCTCCTCGGCTACAACAATTAAAACAACCGCATGTATTTAATTTTCCACTTCCAAATGTCGAACCTTCATCTGGATACTCTTCTGTTTCTGATACTGATCAAGTTCAGTTTGATACATTTCCTGGAGTACTTCCCCCTCCGTATGAAGATCACATGACACCATCAAATCCACCTAACCCACGAATGAGCTGTGGAACACCAACAAGACACAGGTGTGTGTGTGTGTGTACATGTGTACGTGTTTCTGTGTATGTATGTGTGTTTATGTCTGTGTGTCTGTATTTCTGTGTGTGTGTGTGTCTTGTGTTTGTCTGTTTCGTGTTTATATTTTATTAATACTCATTCTATACTCATAGTCACCAGTTGCATATATCGCAGGCTTATGATGGACGTCCTCGCTCTGGTTCTGAGCCTGCTTCAATGCACCCAATCCATCATCATAATCACCATCACAATCCTCACAATCACCACATCCCAAAGGATATCGACCCGAACTTGTTCACATCTGAATTTAAAGATTTAAACATTCAGGATATTCTCCGGACAGAACTCCAATTTGGAGGAGGTTTAGATTTTCAGATGAGTTCAGATGGACCACTGAACACAATTAGTTCCCATTCACAAACTCACTACACACAACCTTCCCCAAATGATCCCACTTTGACGTCTGTGGTCTTGGAAAACCAAATACAAGTCCAACGTCGTCTAAATCCGGGATGGTAATCATTATACATGTTTTAGGAAATAGTCTGTTATAATTAAGTTATTAATTGTGTTGTGAACTTGCACTCACAGAGCCGTCAATGCACAGTCTCTCTCTCTGTCTCCTATCTCTTTCTCTCTCTATCTCTCTCTGTCTCTCTATCTCTTCCCCTCTCTATCTCTCTCTGTCTCTCTCTGTCTCTCTATCTCTTCCTCTCTCTATCTCTCTCTGTCTCTTTGTATCTCCCTCCCTCTCTCTCTCTCTCTCTCTCTCTCTCTCTCTCTTCTCTACTTTACTTTCATTTCATATTAACTTTATCCCTTCCTTTTTTACATGAACGTCAATCATATCTTTCTATCTCTTTAAGTATTTGTACACACACACACATACATACACATGTATATATATGTATATATATATATATATATATGACCTGTATTAAGTCACATGACGTGTATCAAGTCACATGACTTTTTTATAAACTTATAGTTGTTCATACTTTTCTATTTTTTTGTGAAGTAAGTTTTAAATTGTGAAATTTAACTTTAAAGCATGTGTTTTTGATATTACATATATACATATATAAATATAATATATACATATAAATTATATACTTACTATATAAATATATATTATATTTATATGTATATAATATAATTATTAGACTATGGATAAGTGTTTTGTTTTGTGGTTGTTTGAACTGATAAATTATTAATTATCTCATTTTTGAATTTACATTAAATACTGTGATGTGTGTATTTGGTCGTTTTTGGTGCTCAATTCATTGTTGGTTTAGTTACCTGCTACACTCCAAACAAGGTATTGTGAGTTTACGTTAACTAAACTATAAGTCAATACTATTACAACAGTAATCAGTAATGTTTGCTGTTAAAAATAATTTTTAGTAACTTGATACTCAAAATAGACATATTATAGTACAGTGACAACGGACTTTATTATGCATTCTTAACTAATAAGGTGTACCCACTAATCTCATCAAATGCTAGCTGGCCTACCTGATGACCATGGACAGATTCTCAATATGTGTCATTCCTTTGTGTATTTTCCAAAGATGCAGATCATTAGGAATAGAGTAATTATGTACAATTGGACCATTGAAGGCAACTAGTGTTATTACCATATAAGGTAAGGTGGATTTTGTCTAATTAGAGATAATTAGCAAGCAATTAGCAAGAACAATTAAGATAGACACACCCATAGTGTGTGGTTAATGCCATACCTTACTCCAGACCATGGAAAGGAGGTATAATTCTAGAAACCCTGGTTAGTTAATGAATATAATTATATATAATAATTATGTGTTATGATTTTAGCTGTTAAAAGATTAATGAAAGAAGCTATTGAATTAAGAGAAGCTACGAATCTTTATTACGCCCAACCACTGGAGGTACTGTTAATCATGTGATATGTATATATGATTATGAGATCTCTACATGTGATCATGTGATCATGTAACCAATGTATGTGATGTATATACATAATTACATATATATATATAATTTATCAGAGAGTACGGTAGTACTCTCTATGTAGGGATGGCACGGAAAAAAAATGGCCGCCCATACATTTCAATTGCAAGTGATGAGCTGAAATCTCTGGTAATATATACATATAAGTTTTATTACACACATGCCTATTCATATCTAGTGTTTTTATGACTACCAACACCTTCTAGATGGCCAAAGATTGTCGTTAAGGTAGAGAACTGGCGAGTTGCAAAACTGGCAAAATCTTCATTAATAATAATATTATTATTTTTCAAACAAATCATTTTTTTGTTAGTTAAACTATCACAATGATTCTAGCACTATTCCAGTCGCATTCATAGTAAAATTCTGGTCTGGAAGTATCGAGATGATATCTTCAGATACTATGAAAGAAGAGAGTCACAACGACTACGAAGGATTGATCTCGAATTGGACGCCATTTTCATTAATTAAGTCACATGGAACTTAATTGCGCATGTGCTTTTGTAAACTCAGTACATGGAAGCGAAAGTGTTTGTTTGCATAAGCATAGTAACTGTGTGAGCAAATAATAATAAATTTAATTATTAGGCCACTATAGAGTAATATTATATACTATGATAACATTGGAATGCCATTTGGTTGATATAGTAACTGACACTGCTTCTTGTATGAATGCAGATAGTGCTGTAAGTGAAATAGTAAGTGAAAGAAAATGATAATCAATTCATAAATAGTTGATATATACAAAAGACTGACCTTCATTGATGAACAAACTTTAATGCATTTATGATTGAATGATTTCATATAACTTACACCAGTATTTCTTCAATGTACAAAAAATATTCACACCATTCAGGAAAAAGAAAAACAATGGAAACAAGAATAATAAAAATAAAAATGAAAGAAGATGTAGGGATGTCAAAACCCAAAAAGCATGCGAACAAGGTTAGGTGGGACCCAAAATTAAACAAACCACTTCCATATAACCCTACATAAGTACTTAAACCATTATAAAGCAAAATACAAAGAGCTGTACTTACATGTATGTAGGGTTATATGGAAGTGGTTTGTTTAATTTTGGGTCCCACCTAACCTTGTTCGCATGCTTTTTGGGTTTTGACATCCCTACATCTTCTTTCATTTTTATTGGAAATGTTTTTTATTATTCTTGTATATAATTATGTGATTGTGGATATGATCATGTGATCCATATATATAAATTTTGTATGATCATGTGATCTATATTTGTCAAACAGGATAATCTATTTGAATGGCACTTCACAATTGGAGGTCCTCCAGGATCTGATTACGAGGGGGGAAGATATCATGGAAGGATCATACTTCCTCCAGAATATCCGATGAAGCCTCCCTCTATCGTCCTACTGACTGTAAGTAATGAGTACCCTCAACCTATTTAATATTCATAGCCTAGTTAATTAAATGGACATCAATTATTGTTTTATAGCCAAATGGAAGATTTGAACTGAATCAGAAAATATGTCTGAATGCTTCATCTTATCATCCAGAACTGTGGCAGGCATCTTGGGGAAGTACGTAGATTATATCCATCTATCTATCCATTTATGCATCTGTCTATCTATCAATCTATGTATGTATCTATCTATCTATCTGTTTATCTATCTATTTGTGTGTATCTAGTTCGTACTATGCTATTAGCTTTGATTGGTTTCATGCCAACCAGTGGATTAGGGACTATTGGTTCATTGGAATGTTCGCCTGAAGAAAGAAGACGATTGGCTAAAAGGTATTACATAACTATGACATAATATGATGTAATATGATGTCATCATAAAGATCTCTAAACTGGGTATGTCCGTCATGTGGATCAGCAAATCTTAATTCCTTACCCGAGGGAGATACAACTGGTAAGGAAGAGGAAGTAAAGAAAGAAATGGAGGATATTATTTCACAAATGGCAATCACGGTATGATCCAGGCATGGGGCCAAGTACATTTGTACTTAAGTACAAGTACTTGTATATGTGCAATTAATGTACAAGTACTATATGTGTACTAATGCCTCCACATTAAACTTTGACTAAAGAAGTATATTTCGTTATTTTCACTTTTAATATTCTAGTCAGAAGCTGAAGTTAATGAAAGATTTAAACAACAACAAAAAAAAGCTGAGAATATTTCCAAACGTGTGGAACAAAATGAGACACTTAGGGAACAACAGGTATCATCATCCAATCTACCTCAAACTTCGTCTTCATCAGTTACCGTGGAAACAGAGCTACGTCAGAGGATACCAAATGCTCTCTCACAGAGTGAGGAGATCAGCAACTTAGAGACTCAACGACCGGGCTCACAATCCAGCAATATGACTTTAATAGTAATAGTGATATTAATGCTGTGTATATCGTTACTATTGCTGAGGAGATTATTCTTAATGTGATTTACTTCTCTTTATGTGGGTTAGAAGTAATGTTTTCATAGTATGTATACATCCGTTACTACAATGTAAATGTACTTTCTTCAATACAAATGTATTATCATGAATTTTTCTACGAATTGTTAATTAATCGGCAATTTCGTCGGGTCATGTTTTCCGTTATTTTAACGGAAAATATGTGGGCGGGGTCACAAATATGGACGCCTCTCGCAGTGTGTTCGCTGTTGGGGAGTTATTCACTGGTCTAGAAAATCTACAGAGAATTACTAAGTCATTAACACAACCAGAGTGAGTTGTATGTGTGAGCGAGTTTAAATGTCACTTGAATAGTACACGCGTCAAGTCATATTTCATAATTTGTACTAACACGTATATATATATATATATATATATAATTATAATTATAATACACTTCAACCATTATATAGTATTGCACAGAGCTGTACAACTGTTGTACGTAATGCTGAGAAGGTCGTAGAGTGTTTACATTATCGAACACTGCAGTACACAAATGCTAGGAATGATTCCGATATTATCATGGGTTAGTGAGCACTCTCATAAATGAGCACCCTTCTTCGTTGGTCCAGTATCTGTCAGTTTGTCCATCCATGTCATGTTCTTTCTACACAGGACACTTACGAGACTCTATTCAGAATTTAATTAGTGTAAAAAAAGAAAGATTGAAATTAGAAGAACTCAATAGACTCTCACATGAAATGAAATTGGTAGATGCTGGTGTTGATCCTAGGTACATATACACATATATATTATATAATTATATGTACATGTACACATACACATATCTTTGTACATATCGTAATGTGTATATGCATAGATAGATATATACATATACCTGCTTATATACATACATGTACATATACATATACATATATACATTCATACATACATGTACATACATACATACATACATACATACATACATACATACATACATACATACATACATACATACATTACATACATACATACATACATACATACATACATACATACATACATACATACATAGACCATTTGAACTTCCACCACAACTTCAATCTCAATCAACTGAAAAGCATAACATTTCATTTGGTGACTTGAAACAACAGAAACTACAAAGTACTGGTGGGAGCAGTAGAAGTGGTACTTCAAGTCCTCAGTCAGGATTTGGTATCCGGAAGGCACGTTCTGATCCTGATATTAATATGTTTAATTTGCAAAAGGAAGTTGATGTGAGTGATAGATAGATAGTTTAATAGATAGATAGATAGATTAATAGATAGATAGATAGATAGATAGATAGATAGATAGATAGATAGATAGATAGATTAATAGATAGATAGATAGATTAATAGATAGATAGATAGATAGATTAATAGATAGATAGATAGATTAATAGATAGATAGTTTGATAGATAGATAGATAGATTAATAGATAGATAGATAGATTAATAGATAGATAGATAGATAGATAGTTTAATAGATAGATAGATAGATTAATAGATAGATAGATAGATAGATAGATTAATAGATAGATAGATAGATTAATAGATAGATAGTTTGATAGATAGATAGATAGATTAATAGATAGATAGATAGATTAATAGATAGATAGATAGATAGATAGTTTAATAGATAGATAGATAGATTAATAGATAGATAGATAGATAGATTAATAGATAGATAGATAGATAGTTTGATAGATAGATAGATAGATTAATAGATAGATAGATAGATTAATAGATAGATAGATAGATAGATAGTTTAATAGATAGATAGATAGTTTAATAGATAGATAGATAAATAGATTAATAGATAGATAGATAGATAGTTTAATAGATAGATAAATAGATAGATTAATAGATAGATAGATAGATAGATAGATTAATAGATAGACAGATAGTTTAATAGATAGATTAATAGATAGATAGATAGATAGATAGATAGATTAATAGATAGATAGATAGTTTAATAGATAGATCATTCAAAGAGGTTGGTTGATATCAGTTCTTGTTTCAGTATAACAATAATGACTTTTAGTTTTAGTGAAATAACTAGCACCTACCAATATTCATTTACTAAAAGAAGTTTTAGTTAAATTCTCTCTCTCCGTAGTCACTTAAGATAGACACAAAACGATTGAGAGAGAGTGAAAAAAAGTTATTGAAAGACAATCTACAATTAGGACGTAAATGTAAACTAATCACTGAAGAAAGAGATAGGGCTGATGACAGACTGAAGATTGAACAAACTCAAGTAATTTATACGCACATAAATACATAGTACATACACATGTACATACATACATACATACATACATACATACATACATACATACATATATACATACATACATACATACATACATACATACATACATACATATATATACGTACATACATACATACATACATACATACATACATACATACATACATACATACAACATACATACATACATACATACATACATATATACATACATATATTACAAACATACATACATACATACATACATACATACATACATACATACATACATACATACATATATTACAAACATACATACATACATACATACATACATATACTACAAACATACATACACATGTACATACATACATGTACATATATACATACATAGTTACATCCACATTTACATATGTACATACAACATACATACATACATACATAAATACATGTACATAGTATACATATATACACTTAACTTAATCTTAATTCCTTACCCGAGGGAGATACAACTGGTAAGGAAGAGGAAGTAAAGAAAGAAATGGAGGATATTATTTCACAAATGGCAATCACGGTATGATCCAGGCATGGGGCCAAGTACATTTGTACTTAAGTACAAGTACTTGTATATGTGCAATTAATGTACAAGTACTATATGTGTACTAATGCCTCCACATTAAACTTTGACTAAAGAAGTATATTTCGTTATTTTCACTTTTAATATTCTAGTCAGAAGCTGAAGTTAATGAAAGATTTAAACAACAACAAAAAAAAGCTGAGAATATTTCCAAACGTGTGGAACAAAATGAGACACTTAGGGAACAACAGGTATCATCATCCAATCTACCTCAAACTTCGTCTTCATCAGTTACCGTGGAAACAGAGCTACGTCAGAGGATACCAAATGCTCTCTCACAGAGTGAGGAGATCAGCAACTTAGAGACTCAACGACCGGGCTCACAATCCAGCAATATGACTTTAATAGTAATAGTGATATTAATGCTGTGTATATCGTTACTATTGCTGAGGAGATTATTCTTAATGTGATTTACTTCTCTTTATGTGGGTTAGAAGTAATGTTTTCATAGTATGTATACATCCGTTACTACAATGTAAATGTACTTTCTTCAATACAAATGTATTATCATGAATTTTTCTACGAATTGTTAATTAATCGGCAATTTCGTCGGGTCATGTTTTCCGTTATTTTAACGGAAAATATGTGGGCGGGGTCACAAATATGGACGCCTCTCGCAGTGTGTTCGCTGTTGGGGAGTTATTCACTGGTCTAGAAAATCTACAGAGAATTACTAAGTCATTAACACAACCAGAGTGAGTTGTATGTGTGAGCGAGTTTAAATGTCACTTGAATAGTACACGCGTCAAGTCATATTTCATAATTTGTACTAACACGTATATATATATATATATATATATAATTATAATTATAATACACTTCAACCATTATATAGTATTGCACAGAGCTGTACAACTGTTGTACGTAATGCTGAGAAGGTCGTAGAGTGTTTACATTATCGAACACTGCAGTACACAAATGCTAGGAATGATTCCGATATTATCATGGGTTAGTGAGCACTCTCATAAATGAGCACCCTTCTTCGTTGGTCCAGTATCTGTCAGTTTGTCCATCCATGTCATGTTCTTTCTACACAGGACACTTACGAGACTCTATTCAGAATTTAATTAGTGTAAAAAAAGAAAGATTGAAATTAGAAGAACTCAATAGACTCTCACATGAAATGAAATTGGTAGATGCTGGTGTTGATCCTAGGTACATATACACATATATATTATATAATTATATGTACATGTACACATACACATATCTTTGTACATATCGTAATGTGTATATGCATAGATAGATATATACATATACCTGCTTATATACATACATGTACATATACATATACATATATACATTCATACATACATGTACATACATACATACATACATACATACATACATACATACATACATACATACATACATACATACATTACATACATACATACATACATACATACATACATACATACATACATACATACATAGACCATTTGAACTTCCACCACAACTTCAATCTCAATCAACTGAAAAGCATAACATTTCATTTGGTGACTTGAAACAACAGAAACTACAAAGTACTGGTGGGAGCAGTAGAAGTGGTACTTCAAGTCCTCAGTCAGGATTTGGTATCCGGAAGGCACGTTCTGATCCTGATATTAATATGTTTAATTTGCAAAAGGAAGTTGATGTGAGTGATAGATAGATAGTTTAATAGATAGATAGATAGATTAATAGATAGATAGATAGATAGATAGATAGATAGATAGATAGATAGATTAATAGATAGATAGATAGATTAATAGATAGATAGATAGATAGATTAATAGATAGATAGATAGATTAATAGATAGATAGTTTGATAGATAGATAGATAGATTAATAGATAGATAGATAGATTAATAGATAGATAGATAGATAGATAGTTTAATAGATAGATAGATAGATTAATAGATAGATAGATAGATAGATAGATTAATAGATAGATAGATAGATTAATAGATAGATAGTTTGATAGATAGATAGATAGATTAATAGATAGATAGATAGATTAATAGATAGATAGATAGATAGATAGTTTAATAGATAGATAGATAGATTAATAGATAGATAGATAGATAGATTAATAGATAGATAGATAGATAGTTTGATAGATAGATAGATAGATTAATAGATAGATAGATAGATTAATAGATAGATAGATAGATAGATAGTTTAATAGATAGATAGATAGTTTAATAGATAGATAGATAAATAGATTAATAGATAGATAGATAGATAGTTTAATAGATAGATAAATAGATAGATTAATAGATAGATAGATAGATAGATAGATTAATAGATAGACAGATAGTTTAATAGATAGATTAATAGATAGATAGATAGATAGATAGATAGATTAATAGATAGATAGATAGTTTAATAGATAGATCATTCAAAGAGGTTGGTTGATATCAGTTCTTGTTTCAGTATAACAATAATGACTTTTAGTTTTAGTGAAATAACTAGCACCTACCAATATTCATTTACTAAAAGAAGTTTTAGTTAAATTCTCTCTCTCCGTAGTCACTTAAGATAGACACAAAACGATTGAGAGAGAGTGAAAAAAAGTTATTGAAAGACAATCTACAATTAGGACGTAAATGTAAACTAATCACTGAAGAAAGAGATAGGGCTGATGACAGACTGAAGATTGAACAAACTCAAGTAATTTATACGCACATAAATACATAGTACATACACATGTACATACATACATACATACATACATACATACATACATACATACATATATACATACATACATACATACATACATACATACATACATACATATATATACGTACATACATACATACATACATACATACATACATACATACATACATACATACAACATACATACATACATACATACATACATATATACATACATATATTACAAACATACATACATACATACATACATACATACATACATACATACATACATACATACATATATTACAAACATACATACATACATACATACATACATATACTACAAACATACATACACATGTACATACATACATGTACATATATACATACATAGTTACATCCACATTTACATATGTACATACAACATACATACATACATACATAAATACATGTACATAGTATACATATATACACTTAACTTAGCGTGACTCAATTGAGAAGTTAAGACAACGAAACAGAGAACTAGAAGAACAAGTGATGCTTCTTAAACAAAAACAAGTATGCTAGCTATATTTCTCATTCGTAGTTATCACTATGGTTACCATAACTACATGTACATCAGACAGTCACAGAAATGCAATCACGAGGGTCTAGGATTTTTGATTTGGGAGGGGTATTGGATTTTATCTTGTTAATTAATTTCACAGGTTATCAAAGAAAAAGAGGGGAAAGATGAAGAATAAACTCATTTTTAAATCCCTATTAGTAGTTGTTTCATTTTTTCAATTGTACAAAAATACGTTTTAAAGTATTCAAAAATGAATGGACCTGAGGGTTTATGTAAATGTATATCTTCAGACTCGGTTAGTGCATGTGTGGGTATATGTATGCATGTATATATAATACTGTTACATGTACATGTATAATATAAAGTTTAAGAATCACACAAGTGAGCTGGTTTGAGACTTCAGTCTTTCAACATGTGTCATGACCTGTGTGAGATAATAAGCATGTACATGTATATAAGTGATATGTACAGTCAGTCATACAGGACATTGTCTGATATAACTAACTACATAGTTATCCATTCATAATCACCTTCAAAGCAGGTCCTAGTTTCATCCCTAGACATTTCACAAGGGAGTCATGTGACAAGAGGAACAGAGCTTCACCATCAACTTCCTGCTCTTGGAGAACAGGTGCAATATGAGTACAATCAGGCGTCCCTTCAAAATACTGCATAACTTCAAGAATACTCCATTTACTAACATCAGATGGCAAATCTATGTGTAAAGATGGTAACCATGGTGATTGGGTAACCATGGGGATTTATACGAAGCTATACAAGTGATATGAAATGTTTTTATTATCAAAGCATGTTAGTACACGTACCAGAGCGTGTTTTCTTCTTCCCTTTTGGTACAGGTGACGGGGAAATGGTCGGTGTGGTAACAACAGGTGTAGATGAGACAAGGACAGACGCTATAAGATATAAAATAGCATTTGAATCAAAAATAAACACTTTTTATGAACTCACATGAAGAAACAATTGTTTTTGATTTTTTACTAGGAATTGGTGGCTGCTCTTGACTGGGACGTTTGATACCATTGGTGATGTTTGGTATAGTGGGTGCTGTAGGTACAGTCATATTAGAAACTGCTGAAGTGATCGATGAGATCAGTGGTCCAATGGTTAGAAGATCACCAGCTGAAGATAAGGACGCAACAGATGAAAGTGGAGTTTGATGAAAACCTCCAGGCACTAAGAAACAACATACATTCACGTAACTTCAGTCATATATATATACTTCAGATACTCACATGCCATATCTATTTGAAGGTTTCTGAGCGCCCTTGGCATGGGTTTCTCCATACTGGCTTGTAGAATCATTGGTACTAAAAATAAATTTGATATTTGGAAGCTGAGGGATATACATATAAGCCACACCCACATTAATTACAGTTATAAAAAATGAGTCATTGTTAATTTAATTAATTTTAATTATTATATGGAAACTCACAGCTTAAAGTTCTTGGTTCAGCAGTTTCGGGGTTCTTGCCAGGATTGAGTTCTTCCCAAGTTTTTAGACACCGTGCTCCACAAAACTTGTTGGAACGTGACATATTGACCTTCCTTTCTCGTCCACACATGACACATTTAATGTGATCACCTGACAGAGCTCCACTTGTTCCTCCTCCCTAGGTAAAGAAACAGAAGCATTCTTGAATCATATTATTAAAGTCTATTCATATTCACAATGACCTCAAAATTAGGATGTGGTGACTTTTTATGTATACATGTTTGTATTTAGCAATACTCATTCTAAAACAGTTGTCTTGTGTGAAAAAAATATTCGCTGTAAAACACTTGCACCTTGCTCAAAGGGGACGCTAAGTTATTTAAGGCTTTGGTAGAGGCTCAAATTGATTCATAACACACACACCTCTTGCAATTTACGAAAATGTTCCAGAAGGCAAAGTGAAGTTAGAATACATAAAGACACACATCGCTCAACCTGCTTAGGGCGTGGAGTCCCTTGTGTCTGTGGAGTGGAGTTTGGTGAGGAGGTAATAACAGCAGTACCAGTAGTTGAAGATATAGATGAAAGAGATGGTGCGGTTGTCACAGATGGCTTAGTCTGTTCTGTTGTCTTCGTTGTTGTCACTACTGGGTCTGATTTCTTTGTAGATGTACTGGTGGGTGTAGAGGTAACACTTGCTATTTCAGGTGACGACACAATGGAAAGAATAGCCGCAGCTTTGCTATGTACACTGTTTCTAACTCCAGGTGATGATTTCTAGGAAAAAAAAAGAACATTAATTAGAATCTTATATCATAAAGTAGGGAACATACCAAACTTACAAAGTGAGCACATATTCTCAGCGCACACCTTTGCTTCTTTCTGCCCGGTCCTCCAAATTTTGGCTTATCCAAACAGTAGCAGCATTTGCCACAATCATCTCGGAGACAACCTGCACAATTTCCACAACCTCTCCCTCTTCTTCGTACACGCTCATAATCAACTTTTATTTCTGGAGTAGATTTTAAAATAGACCGAGGAGTGGGTGTTGTCACCGAGGGAGTAGTAGTATTTGCATTCTTACGAGGACGCCCTCTTTGTTTACCCATTGAAGCTGTTTGCTTTGGTTTGGTGGATTTTGTGGTGGGTGTAGATAGTGTGGTTGGAGTTGTAGATACAGACCCTTTTTCTTTTGTCTCTTCGGTCTCCATATCTTCGCTGCTACTGGAACTAGTATCATCACTAGAGCTGATTTCATTGGTCGATTTCTTTTTGGGTGATGTTTTGGCGTAGGTATGATCAGAGCCAGCAGGAGGTACACTAACAATCACATTCTTCACGATATTTGGATCCACTAAGTCTGTCACTGGAATGGTCCCTTTAACGGTTGATGGCGATCCTTTGTTTGGAGATGGAGGGACGTTACTCTGAGATGGAGTCGTAATTACATTAGTAGATGTTGACTGCATTTTTGTTTGTGAGTCAATGGTGTGTCCCTCTGTTTTTGCTGTAGGCAGCACAATGGCTGCATTAGGTGGAGCATGTGAGATCATTACGGGGTTAGCAGCAAATTTCACTTGTTTGGGTACTCCATTTTTATTCGGTGTGTTATTTTGTGCGTTATTTGCTGTTTCATTAGTGGTAGATGTGGTAGACATCTTTATTGGTGATAGATCTATAGGAATTGAAATTGTGTTCACTGATTATAATAATGTAAATACGAATTCTTTACTTCAAAATCCCGCCAAATACTTCTTTGTGACAAATTGTGATAAGCTTGATTTATAGCTGTGAAAAGCACATAAAAACATTTGTTTGTTATCAATCCAGTTCATATATACCTATTCTTTATAATAAACTTACCAACTATTCTCCGAAGTTGAAGTCACGTCCCTTTCGCGACACGAAAATCCTTTTGCGAAAGATAAGATCGTTTCTTCGTCTCTTTCGCCCCTCGAAGTGAAAACTTATCTTCTGCGCATGCGCAGATAAGTGTCTACGTGGTAGCGGGAAACTAAAGGTGCATATGGCGGGTAAGAGACCTAGCAACTCTTTGGAGGATGCACCTTTGAAAAAGAGAAGCAAATTGAATGAAGATAATGAAGAAAACGATGATAGTGAAATGGAGCACATACCCGATGGCATAGATGCAAGTCAAATTCCTCTTTCACCAATATCCTCTCAAGAAGCTCCATCCAGTAGTAGAGTAGTAAGGATGGTACCTGTGTTGTGATCCTAAATACAATTCTTTTGTCTTTTAGATCCAAGCGATTGACGATGGAATCATTGAGAAGATTACTCTAGTTGATTTTATGTGTCATAAACGACTGGAGGTCATCTTAGACTCTAATGTAAACTTTATCTTGGGACAAAATGGAAGTATGTTTCAGTCATGTGATGTATAAATTGTAGTCATGTGATGATGTTTCAGTAATGTAAATTTTCATGTGCTGTGTATTTTTTGTCATGATGTTTTTGTTTCAGTATATGTAAATATCTGTCATGTGACATGTATGTTTCAGTCATGTGATGTGTGTTTCAGTCATGTGATATGTATGTTTCAGTCATGTAATATGTATTTTTCAGTCATGTGATGTGTGTTTCAGATATGTATTTTTCAGTCTATGTGATGTGTGTTTCAGTCATGTGATATGTATGTTTCAGTCATGTGATATGTATTTTTCAGTCATGTGATATGTATGTTTCAGTCATGTGATATGTATTTTTCAGTCATGTGATGTGTGTTTCAGTCATATGATATGTATTTTTCAGTCATGTGATGTGTGTTTCAGTCATGTGATATGCATATTTTAGTTATGATGTATTAGTCCTTTGTTTTTTTTTTCATTGATTAGGTGGTAAAAGTGCCATCATGACGGCCATTGTTGTAGCATTAGGTGGTAAAGCAATGAGTACTCAACGAGCCAGTTCTCTTAAAAGTTTTATCCGAAGTAATTGCAGGTGAGTCTAGCCACACCCACCTATGTATTAATTAATATTCATTGTTAATTATCCAGTCATTCAGATATAATTTTGTCTTTGAGAAATAGAGGGATGGAAGCTTACAAACCTAATGAATATGGGAAGTCTATTACTATCGTAAGACAGATTAAAAAAGATGGTGGATCCTCATACAAATTAAAAAGTAGTTCAGGTATAAATATATATATAATTATAGAATCATTCGTGTTATGTTAAATTATTTCTTTATAAGGTCATATTGTGGCTACTGGTAAGGAAGAAGTCACACGTATACTGGACCATTTTAATATCCAGGTATATCCAACTCAATAATATACTATATGTACTTGTACTCTAAATGTACCCTCTCATGTACATCTACTCTGTATTCCACCTGTACAGCTCTTAGGTACTCTTATGTACATGTACTCGGTACTCTTATGTACATGTACTCGGTACTCTTATGTACATGTACTCAGTACTCTCATGTACATCTACTCAGTACTCTCATGTACATGTACTCAGTACTCTCATGTACTCAGTACTCTCATGTACATGTACTCAGTGCTCTCACGTACATGTACTCAGTGCTCTCATATACATATACTCAGTACTCTCATGTAAATGTACTCAGTACTCTCATGTACTCAGTACTCTTATGTACATATGTAATTTACCCTCTTTTATGTACATGTACGTATAGGTTGATAATCCTGTTTCCATGTTGAGTCAGGATACAAGTCGTAATTTTCTCCATAGTAACAATCCTAGTGCCAAGTATAAATTATTCATGAGAGGTACACATCTGGAACAAATAGCTCATGATTATGCCAGTGCTGAAGAGAAACAGAAATTGATGCAAGAGGAGATCAAAAGAAAGAAATCAATGTTACCACTATTACAATCTAGAGCCAAAGAGTTAGAGGAAGAAGTACAAGGTAATCAAGTCAGTACATGTAACCATGGTTACCATGTTCTCTCTGATATAAAACCTTTTCGATGCAAACTGTTTTAGAGTATTTGTATAGAATATGAGATAATTTATGACCACTTAATAGTAATGATCACTATACAGTAAGTAACCAAGTCATTACATGTAACCATGGTCACCATTGTTTTCCCTGATGTAAAATCCCTCTTCTTTTTTCAACATGTACCTCTATAGACAGTAATGAAGATAATTACACCAACTAGGTGTTAAATAGTACACTTTAGACTATTAAAATTTAACACATACTTATACTCCATACACTATGTAAATTAAATTACTATAGATAATAATTAAGCCACTCCTTGAGAGTAAATTGGGCTTGAGGCTAAAACAACAATATAAAAGCTTTAGAGATATATGCCCTGCCTGAGCCATTCCCAACATATATACATTGTTACCCTGTTGTGTGGGAAGCCCTATATTATTCAATTATTTTGAAATAATAGGTACAGCCCTACATGGAGAAAACTGAACACTATATAATGAAGGGATGTGTTAAAATTTGAGAAGGGCTAGCATGCACGATTGATATATGATTGTTCCTCTTCTTAATTATAGATATTGAACGATTGCAGAACTTGGAACAAAAACTACAGACACTGTCCAAGGAGCTGGCCTGGTCTGTTGTGAGGCAAATGGAACAAAGAGCGATTGATGCTGGTAAGGTGCTTCAGGTAGAAAAAACCAAACTTAAGAAAAGTGAAGAGAAGGTAATCTATCTATCCATCTGTGTCTATCTATCTGATCTGTCTCTCTGTATAGATGGTTCGTCTCAAAGGAATCCAAGAGAAGAAAAAGAAAGATAAGGATGAAGCCATGGTCCTATTACAAGAAGGAAATGAAGAAGCTGGTAACATTGAGAAACATAAAGATGAATTACAAGCAAAGAAAAGAGCAATTGAGAAAGAAATAAGAGAAGCAAAGGTATATATAACTATGGTCATGTGACAGGCATGTGATGTTAATGGTGTGATGAGGTGCAGTTGGCTAGGCCTGGTTGCGTAATTATATTTGATGGGTGTGGTCACATGCTTTTGTTGGATTTCATTTATTAGGGTAAAATAATGAATATTAATCGAAATATGGAAGCTGTTCGGAAAGAGAAAAAAGCATTTGAGGATAAACTAGAAGAAATCAGGAATCAGTAAGTTATAATAAATCACATGACGTGTACCATGCACTGTGAGTGTGATAAATAATGTCCTCCAATCTTATTGTCTATATTGTATAATTATGAATGTCTTATTTATATTGTATACTATCTGATAATTCTCTCTTGTAGGAGTCACAGAGATGTTGCTGGTGAACGTGAGGCACATACCAAGGAGATAGAGAGATTACAACAGCAGTTGAAAGAATTAGAGAATAAATTAACAACTGCTAGCAAAGATAAAATGAACAAAGAAACTGAATTAAAGGCAGTGAGTGAAGATCTTCGACGAAACAGGTACGTGTGAGTTTGTAAGTTCAGTAGTATATCTATTCACTCATTTCTTCATCTATCTATCTATGATACTCTCAATCTATTTATCCGTTATTATATATCTATTATATAGTATTGACATAGAACAAACACAATCACAGATTAAAGAATGTGATGACTTGTTGAGACGATTATCCTCCAGTAAAAATAATGCCCTTAGTGGATTTGGGCGATGGATGATAGACCTCGTGAATACCATTAACAAGCAACAACATCAATTTAGATGTTTACCTAAAGGGCCAATTGGTGGGTGTGGTCTATTAATTATCTATCTATCTATCATTTGTGTATCTATCTATCTAAGGGTCTTTTATCAAAGTTAAAGATCAAAAATGGTGCAATGCTATTGAAGTTGCTATCGGGTTTGGTAACTTATCTGGATTTCTGATTGATAACCATCAAGATGAACGGGTGTTCAAGTCCATTGTTAATCAAGTATTGCGTAATTATCCAGGTAGATCTCACCCATCCTGTATCACTAGCAGGTTTGAGGTAAGTGTGAAGAGTATCGTCCAATAATTATTATAATTAATTAATTTTTATAGGGACGGTTATATAATGTGGGGAGAAATGTAAGTTATTTTCTTTGTCAGGAGAAGTCCATGTTCTGAAATACACTTGTAATAATAAATAAATGAATATCATAAAATTATCATCATATAATACATAATTCATAACGCTGTTGAGGATGTCTGTTTGGTGGAGAAACAATAGCAATCAGTCCATATATACTATCAGTTCGTGTTTTGTTTGTACTTATTTGAGGTAACTATTACCTCACATTAAATTTACTTAATACAATAATTACATCAGGAATATCTCCCAATTCTAGTTTAATCATTCTTGTCTTTGTTCCATAGTTACCTCACTCCTCTTATCCTACCATTATGTCGATGATTGAAGTAGCAGATTCTGATGTAATGAATATGCTAGTGGATATGTGTAATGTGGAATCCACTCTGTTAATTCATGACAAGACGGAGGCTAGACATATTATGAATGAAAGAACACCACGAAATGCTAGAGCTGTAAGTAACCATATACTTCTTAACCCTTTGATAGACCTACTCGTCTCCTAGTAACCTCCATAGCAACATCCTTAGTAACCATTGTCTAGTGTAGGCTAATACATTGTTAATATTACTTTACAATGTATCATTATGTTATTGTTATTATTACTAACAGGCTCATACTATTGAAGGTGATCAGGTCTTACCAAACAGGTATTACTCTAATAAAATTAAGAGACCATATGGAATTATTCATGCCAGTATGGAAGAGGGCATTGCTCAACAGATACAATGTAAGGATGAACTAATGAAGTATTTGGATGAACTGAGGGAGAAAGGTAATGATATACACAAGAACAGTGAGAGTATTAAAGTAAGTATTCATCTATCCATCCATCTGTCTATCTATCTCTCCTTTCATTCATCTATCTATCTATCTTTCCATTCATCTATCTATCCATCCATCCATTCATCTATCTATCCATCCATTCATCTATCTATCCTTCCATTTGTTTGTCCATCCATTCATCCTTTGTCTATACTCACAGCATCAATTATCTGGTATCAAAAACTATATACATCGTGAACAAGGACGTAGAAACAACATTCGTACTTCCATTGATAACGTAAAAGCTAAAATAGATGAAATTGACTCCATGGACCAGGAAGAGGATGTTGCAACATGGGAAGGAGAGGTTCAGGATTTGGAAGGGAAACTTATGGAATTAAGAAAAGAGATGGACGGAGTTAAGGAGAGTATTAAAGAGAAAGCTGTTGTGTTGGAAGCTCAGAATGATAAGCTGAAAGAACATGATAGCAAGGTTCAGGAGATTATGAGTCGTATACAAGAAATGAGAGCTAAATTAAAAGTATGTGTGTACATGAATGTGTGTACATGTAAATATGTGTGTATTACTATTTACAGTATATGTACATGTCTATGTATGTATGTACATGTGTATTGTGTGTGTACATGTGTATGTACATGTTTATGTATGTATAAACATGTCTATGTATGTATGTACATGTCTATGTATGTACATGTCTATGTATGTATGTACCTGTTTGTTATTGTGTATGTTGTATTATGTTATATATTAGCGTACTAGTGATGATTTTGAAAAGGCAGTTCGTATAATACGTCAATATGAGTTACGTATACGTCAGACAGAAGGAGAGATTAGTACATTAGAAGAAGATGTTAATCATTTGCATACTCAGGCTGTGGAGAAAGCAAAGAAAACCGAAGATCTGTTTGAGAGGGTTGAGACTGATCGAACACAATCTAGTATTCAGAAAGAGATTGACAGAATTGAGAGAATACTGCGATCTGAAAGTGGGAGGTACATGTACATGTGTATGTGTGTATGTATGCATGTATGTGTGTATGTATGCATGTATATGTATGTATGTATGTATGTATAATGTATGTATGTATGTATGTATGTACGTAAGTATGTGTATTTATTATTGTCCTCCATTTTCTCATTAGGAGAGCGGATCAAGATAAGATCAGATCTGATTATCTTGAGGCTATTGATAAGGTTCATGCAACAATTGATTCTATTAAAAAAGAGAAGAATTCTCTTATAGTAAGTTTGAAGGTGTAAGGATAGATAGATGGATGGATAGATATTGTAGATAGATACATGTAGATAGATAGATAGATAGATACACAAGTATTATTTCAGAGTAAAGAATTGGCTGTACTGTAACAAATATAGTGTGTTATTGTTTCCTTTGTTGATAGTGGACTCAAAGGAGTATAAAGTACAACATGTAATTCATTGATCAAAACCACTTTGGAAACATAATAAGGACATCATTATCTAACTCTAGAAACAGTTTCGGCTCAATCTGAAACGACTGATTTTGCTCAATACCAAGGCTATAGTTCAGGGTAAAAATTCGAATTTCGAGCGAATACTAAAATGCTCACGGTTCTAACAGATAATATTATTGATCAAAACCACTTTGGAAACATAATAAGGACATCATTATCTAACTCTACAAACACTTTTGGCTCAATCTGAAATGATTGATTTTCGAATGAAAAAATCAGTACCAAGGCTATAGTTCAGGGTAAAAATACAAATTTCAAGAGAATATTAAAATGCTCACTGTTAATTACAATGTGTACATGTAGCCCGATGTTTTGACTGGCTTGTTTATAAAATGTTTTGTGATTCACCAGTTTTATAGTACCTTTTAATGGTGGACAGATGGATGATGGATAGATAGATAGAATAATATTAAACAAATGAATTCCCATTTTAGGAATTAAAATCAAGTCTCAAGATGAGAGTGATTGGGTATGAGAACTTGAGAATGAGGACAGCTCATCGTGCAAGAATATACTTCCAACACTTTGTTAGAAAGAGAGGTTATGATGGACAATTAAGATTTGATATTGACAAGAAAAAATTGGAAATTATCGTAAGTTAATGTACTCCAGTAGACCAATACACTGACCAATGCACTGACCAATACACTGACCAATTACTCCAGTAGACCAATGCACTGACTAATGCACTCCAGTAGACCAATACACTGACGAATGTACTCCAGTAGACCAATACACTGATTAATGTACTCCAGTAGACCAATGCACTGACTAATGTACTCCAGTAGACCAATGCACTGACCAATGCACTGACCAATGTACTCCAGTAGACCAATGCACTGACTAATGTACTCCAGTAGACCAATGCACTGACTAATGTACTCCAGTAGACCAATGCACTGACTAATGTACTCCAGTAGACCAATGCACTGACTAATGTACTCCAGTAGACCAATGCACTGACCAATGCACTGACCAATGTACTCCAGTAGACCAATGCACTGACTAATGTACTCCAGTAGACCAATGCACTGACTAATGTACTCCAGTAGACCAATGCACTGACTAATGTACTCCAGTAGACCAATGCACTGACTAATGGACTCCAGTAGACCAATGCACTGACCAATGTACTCCAGTAGACCAATGCACTGACTAATGTACTCCAGTAGACCAATGCACTGACCAATGTACTCCAGTAGACCAATGCACTGACTAATGTACTCCAGTAGACCAATGCACTGACTAATGGACTCCCAGTACATGTACATTGTATGCATATATTTTTCCACAGGTCCAAGTGGATAAACATCAAGCTACTAAAAATGTCCGTTCTTTATCAGGTGGAGAGCGTTCTTTTGCCACAGTTTCATTTGTAATGGCGCTGTGGGATGCTATTGATAGTCCTTTTCGGTGTCTAGATGAGTTTGATGTGTTTATGGATTTGATTAATCGTCGTGTTAGTATGCAACTGATGTTAGAAGAAGCAACTCTTAATGGAAGTAAACAATTTATATTCTTTACACCACAAGATATGAGGTACATATATCCTTCTATCTATCAATCCATGCAGCCGATATATGTGTATGTATTCTTCCATCTATTTATTCATGCGTGCATATATCCTTCGATCCATCTATCTATCAATCCATGCTGCCAATATATGTGTATGTATCCTTCCATCTAACTGTTGATGTATCCATCATCTATCTATTCACATATCTTTACTAGTACATGTATTCTTCCATCTATTTGTTCATGTATGCATATATCCTTCGATCCATCTATCTATCTATAATCAATCTATCTATCTATTTGATCTATCTATCTATCTATCTATGATTTTCTAGTGCTCTTGGTGTGAAGTTTCAAGGAAACTATAAGGTGCTACAGTTGAATGCACCTGATAGGACACAACAAACGCTGGACTAGAGTCACTATAGACTGATGATGCATATATTATCATATTTCAAACCATTATATCATCTCATCGACTTATTTTTTTGTGTTCAGAATATTATCGTTGAGTTCATATCATACTTCCTTTTAAAATGTTTGTTCTATATATACTTTTAATAGAGATTGAGATAATTACATACACCCCTCCCCTCAGAGGTCGAACCTCGTACCTATACTTGTGCCCGTACCCACGTGTTACGTATTGGAAGTGCGCATGCTCAGTTAGGGGTGTGGTTAATTTGCGTATATCAGTAGTACTATACTATGCATGGTATACAGTACAGTACTGAAATATGGATGATGTTCCTGAAGTTGTGCACGAGTTCAAGACTGAGGCAAGTCAAGTATTCATTATTTTTTGCATAAATATTAATTCATTTTTACACAGTTATATTCCCTTTATGAGACCAGGTTACCTGTCTCCAGGGCTAAAATGACTAACATTACTAAACGTGCTATGAAAGCTTCCAAGGTAAGACAAGCTGGAATAGGATTGAGGATATACAAGTATACAAGTCCAAATCTGTAAATCAGACTCAATCCCATTCTGTTTCATTTAATTAGTTTTACAAACACGTGGTCATGATTGTGGAAAAGTTCATCACCAAGGTAACTAATTTTTCTTGGTCACATGACAGACATGTGATAATCGTAATCTCCATAGGCAGCTGTTCAGTACAAGTTACCAGCTCTGTATGTTATGGATTCTATTTTACGTCAATCCAAACATCAGTCTGCTGATCAGAGAGAAGTGTTTGCTCCTCGCTTCAGTAAAAATATCGAAAAGACTTTTACTCATCTCTTCGAATGTCCAGAACAGGACATGGTAAGTATTGTATAATAATATATGTGTATATGTATGTATGCATAGTGGTGTTTATTTTGTATTCATTATTCTTCTCCTTATAAATAGAGTAAAATTATCAAAGTATTGAATTTATGGCTCAAAAACAATATATATTCTCAAGAAGTGATTGACTCTCTATTAAGTCTTGCACCTGTCGCTGCTCATCAGTTAGAAGTGGTTGAGAGAGAAGGAGGTGGTAGTCCGGAGGAACAACCATCTAGTACCCAACCTGTGACAGATGAAGTCAAAGGTGGTGTTACCATTGGATCCCATAATCAAGGACAGATTGATGTGTTACTACAGCAACAGCAACAGCAATTACAATCTCTACTGGAAGCAGGTGCTGGACAACCTATGATCACATTACTACTGGACAAAGCCAAACAGTTGCAAGAACTACAGGCCATACAGCAACGTTTGATAAATGAAAATAAGACCAATCCTAACCAATTACCTCTTCCTACACCTCCTCCATCTTCTCATCTGACTTCAAGATCATCTATTGTACCAAATGAATTCAATAAGGTATTAATACATCAATACACATATATATACATACATACATACATACATACGTACATACATACATACATACATACATACATACATACTTACATACATATATACATACGTACGTACGTACGTACGTACGTACATACATACATACATACATACATAATATTTTCGTTTCATAGGCTTTATTAGATGATTTTGATTATAGCAGTGAAGAGGAAGGTGAAGGAGGAGGAGGAGGTCATCATACGATACTTGCATCTCATCCTCCTCCCCCAGTTCTATCTAGTGATCATATTGAGTAAGTTATGAATAAATTAATTATTATGAATATTAGTTTTATTGTGCATATCACAATTTGTTTATTATATATGTACATGTACATGTATCAGTACATATGTGCATTGTACTGTAACATACGTACATGTACATGTATATTGTGTAAGTGTATAATTATACATAATACATGTATTATTCTCATTAGGCCTCCATTGCCTCCTCCTCCTCCTCCTCCACCTGGAGGTATTGATTCATTATCTGCAACTGCCTTCATTGAAAAACTGAACGAACAGTTCAATAGAGAAAGAGATCAAGAAATAGATATACCACATCAACTGGAATCAAACATCCTTCCTCCTCCTCCTCCTAACTTCTCACATCCACCTCCATCTCTTCCTCCCTCTCATCCTCCTTTTCCTCCTCCTCCATTCCCTCCCCTCTCTGTTCCTTCATCTAATCGTCCCCCTCTTCCTTTTCCTCCACACATATCCGACTGGCCATGCCCACCTCCACATTTTCCACCTCAACAATCACCAAACAGGTATTTATGTTCTCTTCTATTATTTATATTTTTAATTGTTTGTTTATTTATTCGTTTTGTTATTGTTTGTTAATCGATTGTTTGTTTGTTTATCTGTTTTGTTATTGTTTATTAATCAATTGTTTGTTTTTTTATCTGTTTTGTTATTGTTTGTTAATTGTTTGTTTATTTATCTGTTTTGTTATTGTTTGTTAATCAATTGTTTGTTTATTTATCTGTTTTGTTATTGTTTGTTAATTAATTGTTTATTTATCTGTTTTGTTATTGTTTGTTAATTGTTTGTTTATTTATCTGTTTTGTTATTGTTTGTTAATTGTTTGTTTATTTATCTGTTTTGTTATTGTTTGTTAATCAATTGTTTGTTTATTTATCTGTTTTGTTATTGTTTGTTAATTTGTTTATTGTTTGTGTTATGACTCTAGTATATTTATTTCTCAGGTGGCAAGAACAGAGAGGATGGTCTAATCAACCTCCTCCTCCTCCTCCTGGAGCTGGACGATCATCTCGTTTTCATTCATCTCCTCCCACTCGTTTTAGGGAAAGAAGTCCTTATCATCGTGATCGGGAACCTTTCCGTGAACGATATAGAGAAAGGAGTCCTTACAGATCTGACAGGGGCCGAGATAGGGATAGAGATAGGGATAGAGATAGGGATAGAGATAGAAACAGAGATAGGGATAGAGATAGGGATAGAGATAGAGAGAAAGGAAGAGATGGAGAGAGGAGAGAAAGAGGTGAGAGATACTCTCCTGATAGAGAGAGGAAGAGATCAACCCCTATACACAAACCAGGACATATTACAGGCAAGGACTATCTGATAAGCAATTATGTAATATTATATGTCCACCTATTCATTAATACCATCTATATATCTATCTATCTATATCTATAGTTTGGGTTTTATCATCTATCTATGCATCACATCCATCTATCTATCTATCTATCTATCTATCTAACCATCTTTCCATAGTGTGTAGTAACACAGTTTGGGTGGGTCATCTTAGTAAAAACATTTCCAAAGAACAGTTACAAGAATCTATTCAGGAATTTGGACCAGTGAAGTCAATAGATGTACGTACTGTAACGTACATATATTATATTCATCCTCTATTCATATATCTATCTATATATATTCATTTATCTATCTATTTATATTCATTTATCTATCTATTTAGCATGTCATAGCTAGGGGTTGTGCATATGTTGTCATGGAAAATCGCACAAATGCTGTGCAAGTGGTGGACAAGCTAAACTTGAGAGGACAAAAGTGCAAAGTATGTATGTATGTATGTATGTATGTATGTATGTATGTATATATGTATGTATGTATGTATGTATGTATGTATGTATACTTATAATTATGTTACTGCAGATAGCATGGGCTCCAGGACGTGGTGTGAAGGGAAAGGCGTATAAAGAATATTGGGATGTACAGAATGGTATTAGTCATATTCCACATGAACTAGTAAAGAGTACACAAGATTTGGATATTATAGCAGATGGTGGCTGGTGTGATCCATCAACATTTCCACCAGAACTAGCTCACAAAGATGAAATGAATTTGTCTACTTCTCCCACCTAAACCTAACCCTAACCTGCTTCACTATTGTCACTATTGTCACTATCTCGATATCTCGATATCTACTCCACTCCACTTGCACACACACACGTTTAAAAGTGTTTTAGGTTAAATTGATTTTTCAATTGAGATATTGTGAATACAGCAAATTATAAATTAATAATGCACTAATTATCTATTATTCAGAGTTTAGGTCTCAGTCACTTTGGATTAGCGTATCCAATAACTCCACAGGAGAGACGTCCACCGGCATGTCCTGTAGTTAGACTATCATCATGTCCACCTTTACCCAAATCATCAGGACATTCATGTACCTACAAGACATTTAATTAATAGGCTATGAATATTAATTAGATCTCCAATGTTTGTATGAACAGTGGTATAGATGTAGTTATAGCTGTACTAATAGTTATTATAAGTACAGCCATAGAAATGCAACCTCATTCCATGTAAACATCCACTAATTGTACACTCATTCCTGTGTTTATTGTCCACTAATTGCAACCTCATTCCTATGTTCATGTCCACTAATTGTACCCTCATTCCCATGCTATGAATGCGGCCATAAAAGTGCAGGCTCATTCCTGTAACACTAATCGATTATGTTTACAAGTACAGTCATTCCCATCCTCATTCCTATGTTATAGCCACATACCACTACTGAGCGTCCAATTATATTGTTGTTGCCAGTAAGTGGTATCTGCTTATCAGTGATATCAACAATGGCTTCTCCATTTTCTCCTGCATTGATATTACCCAAATCTCCAGCATGACGATTTTCATCTTTAGGACCGCCATGTTGCTTACCATAAGGGTTAAAATGAGTACCAGCACTCACACATCCTGTAAATATAATAATGTGTATATGTTATGATGTTTACATTAGTGTTGTTTTAGTAAAAAAAAAAACATTTCAGTTAACTAAACTACAAGTGTATTGTAATAACTAGGAAATGAAAATTGAGCACTTTTAGTTAGTTGACTAATGATACTGAAACTAGTCATACTAAATGTGGTCAGTACTGCCACTAAAATATATATATATATATATAATTGTATATATACACTTAGTATCCATTAGCACATTATCAATGTAGTAGTCACTTAGTGTATTACCTGAGGTATAATCTCCAAATTCATGAATATGGAAGCCATGGTCTCCAGGTTTGAGTCCAGTGACCTTTCCAGTTACTCTTGTAGAGTCACCACTCTGAGAGAAAATTCACAAATACATACTTCATAATTTGCAAATCTAAAGAGATTTTCTTTGCTTACTTGCTCAAAACGAATAGTCCCTTTAACTTGACCTTCAAGAATGCAAACAGCAATGTTAGCCATACTTGGAAATATGAACGTTGATTGAAACAGCCCTTGTAAGTTTTACACGTGGTGTGTTTCAGACCCCCTGCTAAAATCATGACCACGTGGTCTTACACAGCTCATTGTCTAACACACCTCTCTCATGGCGGACTGAAAAGAAAGGACAAACATGAGAAGAAGACTCATAGACGTAGGCCGAATAAGACGGCTCCCTTCAAGAAAAATGCGCATACCTGAACCGTCTCCGGGCAAGTAAGTTATTTCTTGAAGATATTCTCTCCATTTGTGTGTTAACTCCCATGTAAACTTTCAGTACAATGCTACATGTGAAGCTATTCTGTGGATGGTCTATGGTAGTTTTACTCGATCTCTTAGTGGGATTCAGACTAGAGTACTTGTATCCAGCTGTCATGTTCATCCGTAGTGTGTTGGACTCCTATAAATACCAAGGACTGGTAATTCACATGTTTACTGGCCACGCCCATAATCCACACCCCTATTCTCCTCTACAGGTATTCTCTTTGCTTTTTATAATATTGGTTCTATATTTAGATATATTATGCTGGACTATTCTTATTGGACCGTGGTTATTTCTAATCGCTAGTTCTTGTGTCTGGTTGGAAATGATACGCAATTGGGACCACATGTTTGGATATTCTAGTATACTCTTGTGGATGTTCTTTCTCTATGTAGAAATATCACAAAGAATGCAATTCTATTCCCCATCTATTGTTAGTTTTACTAGACCGTTTGCAGCACATTGGTGAGTGTTTAATCATCTATTATAGTTTATTTATTATTATATATACAATAATAATTATTATTTTACTGTAGAATTTGTATTTACAAGAAACTTAAATAAACAACGAGATTGTATAATCATAATTATCATCATCGCTATGTCTCTCTCTCTCTCTCTCTCTCTCTCTCTCTATCTATCTATCTATCTATCTATCTATCTATCTCTCTGTCGCTCTCTTTAGTATTGGATATCCAGTCATTACAATGAGCTTTCTTCTTAAACACCAGCTGATACATATTTTACGACAAAGACAACAGAAATTAGTAGCCGAAGAGAACGCTAACTGTTTTAAAATTCTACTAAAAGCATTGCCCGTACCAGAAGAGGATGGAGAAGAATCCGATCATTCCTCTAATACCACTACAGATGAAATACTCTCAAATGATATGATTAGAGGTAAGGGATCTTCCAAAGGCAGTAAGAGGGATGGTTCAGTCAAAGGAGCTGTAACCAATGGCAACAAGGAAAAGAATGGTAAACAAAGTGGGCGGAGTGTTGGGACTGGTTCTGTATCCTCTAAACGTGACCCTTCTCCATCTTTTAAACTAATTGATTCTAAAAATAATAGTTTGAATAATTCTCCAAGTAACAAGCATACTGAAAAATTAACAAGAGGTACAGAGGTAATGTTGCACTCTATACTTCCTGTTGGACAGATGAGTAATGGAGATTTGATGCGTCCATCGTCTGCTGGGAAAAGTCAACCTCCATCAGGTAAAAAACAGGCTTTAGTTAAAGCAGTACCACGTACTGACTTACAACAGCAGATGGAGGCACGAGAGAAGGTATGATTTAGCATGTATGTATGTACATGTATGTATGTATGTATGTATGTAATATATGTATGTATGTATGTATGTACATGTGTGTATGTATGTATGTATGTATGTATGTATGTATGTATGTATGTAATATATGTATGTATGTATGTATGTGTGTGTGTATATATGTATGTATGTATGTATGTATGTATGATGTATGTATGTATGTATGTATGTATGTAACTATGTATGTACATGTATACATACCAATATATATCATGGTAACAGGCTGCTAAATCTAATGAAGTGATGTTACTGGAATTGAAAGAGGAAAGGCAACAGAGAAGTTTAGTTGAAATGGAAGTGACTCGATTACAAAAGGACATTAAGAGATTGCAAGCTGATCTTCATGCTAGCAGACTACAAGAGGAAGAGGCATGTCAGAGTAGAACAGTTTTAATGCAACAAGATCGCTTGAACCGAATGGAACTTCAACGAATTAGACATGAAAATGAAACTATGCATAACAGGTGATGAATGGATGGATGGATGGATGGATGAATGGATGGATGGACGGATGTATAGATGGATGAATGGATGGGCAGATGTATAGATGAATGGATGGACGGATAGATTATGGATGGACGGATGTATAGATAGATGGATGGATGTATAGACAGATAGATGGATAGATGATGGATGGATGGTTATACATGTACATAAAGACAAATATAGTATCATTTTCTTCGTACACTAGGCTTTCCAAAATGTCTTCTGTTAAGTCTAGAGACATGGATACAATATCATCCCTTGAAGAACAATTGAGAGGAGAGACTGTTGCTAAGCAACGAATAGAAACACAACTGAGAGAACAAAGATCACAAGCATCATCCCAGAACCAGTGGAGTAAAGAGGAAATGAGAGAAGTTAAAGAAAAGCTTAACAGAAAAGAGAAAGAATTAACATCTATGAAAGAGAACCTTCAGCGTATGCAACAAAAATATCAGGTGATTATTATTTGCACATATGTACGTATGTCTATATGTATGTATGTATGTATGTATGTATGTACGTACGTATGTGTGTATGTATATATTTATGTATGTATGCACGTATACGTATGTATGAATGATTATACATTATACATTTTAGGAGATTCAAAGTAAATTTATGGAGTCAAAACGAGAAAACAAACTCATAACTGAGAAGTGTCATCAATTACAAGCCTCTTTGTCAGATGTTACTCGAGTCAAGATAGAACTGTTTTCATATCTGAGTGACGCCACACGGTTAGTATCTGTTTGTCTATACGTATCATCATTGTTTTAGTATGAGAATACTAACTCTGACTTACACAAGGGCTTTAGTTAACTAACTAAAAGTGCTTATTATAACAATATACTGAATATAGGGCAGGCAGCGTAGGGTAACTGCATCCTTAGGAACCCCCAAACTGTCATCTGATATTCACGTACAGTTGCTAGTGTCCCGATGACTGAGTGGTTTTTAGTTATTGTGTTTAATATTTTAATTATGATGACATCATTTCCTGTTATTAATGGGGCTGTTTCTTTTAGAAAACATGAAAGTTTAGTGGAAGAGCTTCACAAGAAGAATGCCGAGATTGAGGGATTGAAACAGAAGATGCAACAGTTAGTTGCTTTACAGTCCACATGGACGCCATCTCTTTCTCCTCATCATTGAGTCCACTTGTTCATGAATTTATAATAAAATTAATTAGTGAATAGTGTAGTTCATTCAGACTCATTCCCAGACCATGCACTTGGTATCAAAATTATTATGACAATAATTTCATTTACAAGAACAAAAACAGAATATAATTAGATACATATTTGGATAACTCAGGTTATTTTCAGGGGATTCCTGTATACTTTTGTTGGATACTCTTGCGTATATTGGTCATATATTTGTATATCATTAGAAGATGGTTTAAATGCTCCTTGCTTAGCCACCAGTACACACTGATCATATATCTTTATACTCTCCTCTGGTACTTGTGGAGGGGAAGTACTATAGATACTATCGTTGCCATAGTTACCCAGAGGTTTCCAAATCTTTTTTTCCATTTCTACACAGGCACTTGTTAGTTCTTTAGGATTTAGATCTCTTGGGACACAAGATAGTTGATATATGGCAGCATATCTATTATGATGAAATGATGTATTATAATGATAATCCTGTGATGTCATATATGTAATATTACATCATGCATACAAACATGTATGATGTAATACTACATCATACAGGTTACCAACATCTGTCTTGTCGTCCACTACATCATACTATATAAAGTAATGTAATATTACTGTTAATATGATGTAATATTACATCACAGATGTTTGTATGATGTAATATTACATCACAGGTGTTTTTATGATGTTCACAAATGTTTGTATGATGTAATACTACATCACAGATGTTTTGATGATGTAATATTACATCACAGATGTTTGCATCATGTTGCATCATGTTACATCATGTTTTTATGATCTAATATTACATCATTGAATTATGACATCACGACACATGATGACATCATACCTATCATATATCTTTTTATCTGCGTCTAATGGGTCTTTCAATTCAAATCCATAATATTCCAGAGAAGATGGTAAACCTTGAGTATTAGAATGATAACCAGACGAAATAACAGGTTGAGGAGATTGATGGTTGTCCTGTTGCCGTGGTAACGATTGGAGGTTTTCTTCTTCGTCTTCACTGGTAGAAGATGAATCATCATCTTGTTTAGTACGTGGTATACCTCCACTAGTAATACGTCCAGGATGTTTAGAACTAAAGAGAAAGGAAGGATAAGACGAGGGATTTACTATATAGACAGTTCTTTTTGCTAAAAGAACTTATTTTTCATTTTAATTTGCAGTTGAGTGCATATTTGTGAGATAATATTCTGCCGAAACTATACTGTGTATTACATCATCAGGCATCAGTAATATGGAGTTTGTATACATGGCTGTATTACATCATCAGGCATCAGTAATGTGGAGTTTGTATACATGGCTGTATTACATCATCAGGCATCAGTAATATGGAGTTTGTATACATGGCTGTATTACAGTATATAATTACCTTGGTTTCTTTTTTTGCTTATCTCTTATCATCAGAGGACTAGCTTCAGCACTATCATTAAATGCCATATTACTATAAAAAGTCATGTGACTAATTATCACATGACATGCCACACCCACTTACTCTCCTGTCCTTGCAATAGATCTACTAAGCAAACGATCAAAATCTGTTAACTCATAAGTACGATACACCTCATCAAATCTATCCAAATGAACTTCATCCATCTCACCTCTCTCTTCTTCCTCCTTCTCCTCTTCCTCTTCCTCTTCATCATCATCTTTGACTGGATAAAAATCATGTGTTAATAGTACAGGCCATATGTCTAGTGGATTTTATCATTACCTTCAAGTTGTGGAAGAGGTAAAGAGGCAATGAAACGATCTGTCCACCATTTTCTATGACTGAAATAAACAAGTTAGTCAATATTTTCTGTCTTTGTCTTTGTCTGTCATCCCAGCTACCACCATGTCCCAATCTTGTCTGTACATCTATCTAAGAGTCTGTCAGTCTGTCTGTCTGTCAGTCAGTCTGATATCTGGTATCCAGTGATCACAGATATAACCATAGTTCAGTACATACATTGTAAGCTATGGGATGTCCCATCTTGTCTGCAGGTACATCTATCTATCTATCTATCTATCTATCCATTTCTCCATACCTAGTAGAAGATTTTTGTGGTTGAGGAACTCTTGAGTTCGTATGATGTAAATAATAATCTGTAGGAAGATCCCATATATTTGGTTCTCCTTCAATAGGTATGAAAACTCCCAGAAATACATTAATAGCCATTTGTTTATCTGTATCTAAAAATGGGTGTTGTTAAAAGAATAGTTCATTCATACTCTATCATTCATGGTTCCGCCATTTTGTTTCTTACCTGTGAATGCATTTCTAGCATATCGTAATGTGGTATGATAAATATCACGGCCATGACTTTTCATTGGAGCTACTTTTCGATATGTCTGAATACTAAATGTTAATTAAATCAGTGGTCACCATGGTTACAATTTACTAGTCATGTGATATTCATTACCGATGAACAAGAGAAGATCCACCATACTGTACAGCAAGACTGTCCCCTAGATCTTCGTAGGCTTCCTCTAAAAGTCTCATAGTATCACAATCAAATGGAACATGAGGATCTTCTAATATTCCCAGAACATAGAGCTGATATCCTAACGCACATTTCCCCATTATGAACTGTGCTGTGTTGGTACGATCTAAACAGTCCACACAATTTACACGAACTAAACCAGTTTGATCTCGACCAATATAACCTTCTTTATACCCATATCCACCTAACAATAAGTACCTATGAGATTTGAGGTGTCAAGGATAGGAGATGACAAGATTAGTATTCAATTAACTATATAACTTTATTGTCATACTAGAGAGAGTCTTACTTTGGATGAGGATTGATCTGATGACAGTATAATTCAGGACCACTATGGAATATACCTGTCTTCTGAATATTCTCTTCAGCTACTCCTTCTAGTATTCCTATCAGATCATTCTTCTTTCTAGAGTATGAAAATGAGGATAGGTACAAGAATGAGGGTAACGACAGGTATGAGAATGAGGATTGGTATTAGGAATGGTATGAGAATGAGGATTGCGTATTAGGAATGGTATGAGAATGAGGACTGGTATCAGAATGAGGACAGGTATGAGAACAAGGAGAAAGTATAACCTCTTGTGTATTCTAGCCATATCTTTATGAATATATTGTATGTGATGTTCAGGAGGTAGAAATTGATTGAGATAAGTAATAGCTGTCTGCAGTTGTTCTGATAACAGACATTCATGTTTTCTCTTCTCACACAGCTAGGATAAAATGGGCATTAATTAGAGTGATAATATACATTGGATTTACCTTCACAAGATCAAAACATACAATTGGAGATCCATAACGTTTTAAACAAGATGCGAAATGGTGACCAGCAGGTGTTGCAAATGGAGTAGCTCTATCAACTATAAACACAAATACATTAGCACACACACTGTATGCATGCATACATGCACACTAACTTGTTATTTGTGGTTTTGGTCTCATACTAGCAATATCCTGAGACCAGAACGCTGGAACAGACCCTCTAAGTTGAAGGAAAGTAGTATATCGTCCATTTGGATGGATACTTGTGCTAGCATCATGAACAATCTGTTCTGTCTCAACTTCATTAGCTACATGACCCTATTGTATGACATGAAATAATAGGAATGGGGATTTTAAAACCACACCCACTTCATCATTACTTCCTCTTTTTAGAAATCTTGTGCCAGCAAATTCTCGTGAGCGACGAGCTATCAATGTGAGGAATATTGGTCTACCAAACACTGAAATATCTGATTGGATGAGTTATGAACATACTGAAGAGCTACATCTACATGTATCTATCTATCTATCTATCTATCTATCTATCTATTCATCAGTCCATCTGTCTATCCGTTCATCCATCCATCCATCCATCCATCCATCTATCTGTAATATAATACATCTATATCCATTTGAGTGTCAGTATTGTTAGGATACTGATCTGTGATATGAAGCCATGTGTAATATGAAGGACCCATCTTGAATGTACATACCCTTCAAACTGTTGTAACATGTGGTCATTCCATATGAATTTACGACAGGGAGGAGGAGAAGGACCAGGGTGTGTCCTCATCTGACACTGCAGAGAATGTGTCAGGTCGTAGGAGTAACTACATGTAAGTGAAGTGGGTGTGAATGTGAGTGAATATGTTTTTTAACTTGTATATATATATATACATAGATTGCATAGATAGACCATTTATGTCTATCCATATAATTATATATGCATGTCTATCTATATGTATAGCTCTATAAACATAGATAGATGTATATATGGTCACCTCTAACCAGCTCTATCTATAATCGGCAGAATCCTGATACAAATAGATGTATTTACCTAAAATAGAAATTTGATGATAGATCAACATTTTGAAATATTTTCAGATAGCGAGATTCATCGGGATTTCCTGGTTTAGTGGTAGGTGCTGATATGTAATACATAAATGTATCTTCAATCCGATATATTATATTACCACCTATCGTTGCAATCCTGTAATTAATGGGTGGAGTAGTTAATTAATCTCCATAGCAACGGATACAACTCACGGCTTCCTTTTTGTAATTAAAATGATGTAATATCCTTCCAGGAAACGAATAAATCCTAATTAGATATAATTGATCATAATTTACAGGCCACACCCCTTTCACAAATGTATGCATACCACACATATATGTATTGATCATAATTATACAGGCCACACCCCTTTCACAAATGTGTGCATACCACACTTATATATGTATTGATCATAATTATACAGGCCACACCCCTTTCACAAATGTACGTACATACCTACAATCCCAAAAGCAGAGGCTATTTGTTGTAATCCACTTTTATAACGAGTTGTTGAATTTCGGTTTGCTCCTTCTAGCATAATCAATGTCTCTTGTATCTATGGATATGTCATGTGATGCTTATCAAATGTCATATGACAAATATAAGATGTCATGTGAAAAAGTAAGATGTTATGCGATGAATGTGTGGTTGGTATGTCATGTGACAAAATGGGTGTTGTTGATATAAGGTTGATGTCTTGTGACTAATACAGAAATTGATGGTATATCATGTGATATATCATGTGATGATAATTTCACTCACTTCACTCTGTTGATATTCTTTCTCATCTTCTTCAATTAATAAACCAGATGTTGGTGGATGTATTCGATCAATCTTCAGTATACGACAGCTTCGTCCATCATTAGTAGAACCAACAATATAAGTTCTCTATAGATTATATCACAATATAACAGAGAAAACTAGTCTGGTGTTGTCCGAGGAAGGATCTGTGGACACCGGCCAGCATACCAAATCAGTTCTACGTTACCACACATGCTGTAATAGGTATGCTATGTCCCCAGACCCTTCCTCCTCTATATGGAGACTAAATGAAAACCTCTATGCTCCAACTATGATTTGAACCCAGGCCAAGCACTGTGGAGTTTAGCCATAGGAGCAGGCTAGTGCATATACAAGTTGAAATACCAGCCAGTTATACAATATGTGTAATTTAGAAACCATATAATACTCACTGTTCTTGTTTCATAGACTGCCACTCGCTGTATTGAAGATACAACTGATCTTAATGATAACCTGTCTTTAATTTTACTAGACATCGTTCACAGCACAATTTACATGGGTGTGACTAATTATAATAATAATAATAATAATAATAATAATAATTACTAAGCAATGAATAATTTTATTAGATCAGGTAGTTCTACCTCTTCCTCCCATTCCACTTGATACTCTCTTTGTTCCTCCTCTCATTCCATGTGATCCTCTTCCCCTCATTGTCACTCCATGTGATCCTCTTCCTCTCGTTCCTCCTCTCATTCTACCTGATCCTCTTCCTCTCATTGTCATTCCACCTGATCCTCTTCCCCTCATTGTCACTCCACGTGTACCTCTTCCTCTCATTGTCATTCCACCTGATCCTCTTCCTCCTCTCATTCCACCTGATCCTCTTCCTCCTCTCATTCCACCTGATCCTCTTCCTCCTCTCATTCCACCATTTCCTCGTCCTTCTCTCATTCCAACTGATCCTCTTCCTCTCATTGCAACTCCATGTGATCCTCTTCCTCTCATTCCACTTGTTCCTCTTTCTCTCATTCCACCTGATCCTCTTCCTCCTCTCATTCCACCTGATCCTCTTCTACTTCCCATACTAGTCCTTTCTTGTCTTGGTCCTCCTGTTCTTTCTATTCTATCATCTTCACTTCCCCGTTGGCCCTCTACTCGTCCTCTTCTCTCATTATCCTTCCATCTTGAACTGAACCCATCACCAAACTCACTCTCACCCATTTTTCTATTCATTTTTATATTTTTAATCTTCTCTTTTATTTTCTCTCTTGACTTGGCCTTCACTCCTCCATATTGAGTCTTGAGTTTAATCTTCTTCGGTTCTTCTTTACAACGATATATTCTTAACTTCCTGCCATCAAGTTCCATTTTCTGATTGTGCTTCACTGCAAACAACACACCACTCCTTTCTTTGAAGAGAATATAACCAAATCCTTTACCAATACCTGTTCTGTTATCCTTGATAATTCGCACTCCTTCAACTTCACCACAAGATCTAGAAGGAGAGGAAGAGTGAGAGAGATAGAGAGAGATGTACAGTCATACATATATAAAATTCTGCACACATCTCGCTTCAATACGTTACCATAATCATCATTATTATATTCTATTTATCTGTTATACTTACTGAAATAACTTCCTTAAAATTTCTTCGTCAGTTGTAAATGGAAGATTTCCAACAAATACTGATCGTTGATTATCTTTAGTGGATGTTGCCATGTCAACTCGTAAGTGTCTTCCCTCAAGTACAGAACCATTCAATACCAAACACTTCTTGGCTTCATCTTCAGTTGCCATGACAACATAAGAATTAATAGTCTCTCCTGTTAACTGTTTTTTTAATTTTCGTGCTATTTTTACCGGTAGTTTACCAGGAGCTACAGGTGCCGAACGAAACCGAATTGATTCAATTTTTCCATGAAGAGAAAATAATTTTATTAATTGTCTTTTTGTTACTATATTTGAAATATTACCAACAAATAATGTCCTGTCATCTCGTGAATCACTTGGTGTGGTCCTTACCCTATCTCTTTGATAAATAGATGAGGTGTGTCTTTTATCTTTTTGTACTGGCTTAGAGACTTTGTCAGGCAACTTCTTTTCAATGCTGGTCGATTTGTCCGTGTTCTTTTTGCGATCGTCCTTCTTTCTGCCATCATCTTTCTCCTTTATACTCTTCTTTTCATGTACAGGAGATTGCTGACTTTCATTCAGTCTGTTCTTGGCTTCCTGGATGAGGCGAGACAACTTCTGTAGGCCTTCCATTACACTTAAAGTACCACGTGGGTGGGCGTGGTTCAATTAAATTAAAAGCGGTAGTCAGCGGAAGCGATTGTTAATTTAACAAAAAACAACTGCGAGCAATGTCGGTGAGTTGTAAACCCTTTTCTTTTAAAACTAAAAGCTATATTTTCACATTCTTTAGCAATCAATGAGAAGTAAGCAAGGCTCTTTGCAGCTCTATAAGGGAAAGAAATGGAAAAATTATCTTTTTAGAGTTACTGGATCAACTTATTTACATTACTTTGGAGATAAGAAGGGGGTAAACACAATTTTGTTTAATTTTTACAAGTCTAAACACTGGTTGATTAAGCTCAGTTTATACTGTTCAAGTGCATTAGTATCATCACTATCTATTCATCCACCCACCCATTTATCTATTCGTCTACCCATTCATCTATATATATTTTCATCCACCCATTATCTATTTATCCATCTGTCTATCCTTCATCAATCTATGGTTGACATATCCATCAATCTGTTCATCCACCCATCCATGTATTCATCCATCTGTCTATCCTTCATCCATCTATAGGTTGATATATCCATCAATCTGTTCATCCACCCATCCATGTATTCATCCACCCATCCATGTATTCACCCACCCATGTATTCACCCACCCATCCATGTATTCATCCACCCATCTATTCATCTATCCATGTTTTAGATGAGTGAACCAAAGGATCAGATCTTCCTAGCATCTGTTAAAAATATTGAAGTCCTACCTCATTATCCAAAGGGAGGCGATTTTGTATTTGAAGTGAAACATTCAGGAAAACATTCGCCATGGATACTCAATGCTCCAACTCATGTGAGTCACATGATTCATTATCGCATGTATTAATAGTCACATGATATGTGTATTAGTGTCATATGATAATCACTTGATATGTATCCACAGGATGATCGAATACAGTGGATGGAAGCAATCTTACCAGGAAGCTCAAAGAATATTCATAATCCAATAAAAAAGACCGATTCAGGCAGCTTCACTACAAATACTCCATCTCCTCCTCCTCCTCGATATTCCAATCCATTGAAAAAGACCGATTCAGGCAGCTTCACTACAAGTACTCCATCTCCTCCTCCTCCTCCTCGATATTCCCCACCTATTACTCAACCACATAATAAAACCACAGCTTCTCCTCTGCCACCTCTAGCAACACCAAATCCCTATGTCACACTAGTGCCACACCCCCAACAATCAATACAGCATCTTCCATATCCAGAACAACCCGTCTCTATGCCGCGCCCACAAGTGTCTCCACGACGCCAATTCACACAATCTATGGGCCCACAAGTGTCTCGACGGCAACAGTTCACACAATCTATGGGCCCACAAGTGTCTCCACGGCAACAGTTCACAGAGTCTATGGGCCCACAAGTGTCTCAACAGCAACAGTTCACAGAGTCTATGGGCCCACAAGTGTCTCAACGGCAACAGTTCACAGAGTCTATGGGCCCACAAGTGTCTCCACGGCAACAGTTCACAGAGTCCTTCTGCCCACAAGTGTCTCCACAGCTACAGTTCACAGGCTCTATCGGCCCACAAGTTTGTTTGGTAAATCAACATTCAGGATTGCCATATCCACAACACTCAACAATGCCATACCCACAAAACGATCCTCTATCTCCAACAGATGACCTATTAAGTCCCGGTCCTATCCCTCCTCCTCGAGATCGTAAGGAATCTGATGCTAGACATTATATACAACCATCCTCACTGAATATGCCTAACAAAAAACTCTCTCGTGCACATTCAAATTCTATTCAGAAACATCACCCTCGTCAAGTGAAAACCCAATCACAAGAGGAGTCTGTTGATTCTCAGGAAGGTAAGAAATGTTTATCATTTGATTGTTATTGTTTACTAATTGATTCTTGTTGTTTACTGTTTTGATTGTTATTGTTTACTAATTGATTCTTGTTGTTTACTGTTTTGATTGTTATTGTTTACTAATTGATTCTTGTTGTTTATTGTTTTGGTTGTTATTGTTTACTAATTGATTCTTGTTGTTTATTGTTTTGGTTGTTATTGTTTACTAATTGATTCTTGTTGTTTACTGTTTTGATTGTTATTGTTTACTAATTGATTCTTGTTGTTTACTGTTTTGATTGTTATTGTTTACTAATTGATTCTTGTTGTTTACTGTTTGATTATTTGTTGTTTATTGTTTTTTTATGTTTATTAATAAACTAATATACTCTATTAATTTCCTTTTAGTACAAACTGAAAAAGAAGAATATGTTGATATGTCTAGTCCCACAGGAAACCCTCAGCAACCTGCATACATGGTTCTTCAACAAGACCATCCTTCAGGGACTGGTTCTGGTTCTTCTCAACCTGGGCCTCAGTCTCCTAGTGTGATGGATTTACTATCTAAACAGTTCACTGAAGATCAACTTACTTTATTGCTAGGAATGTTACAGCAACTTAGAGTGAAAGGTAATGAAAACAATGGCACAAATTCTACTACAGGTGCAAGTGCTAAAGACTTAGAATATCTTGTTACTCGCACTGCTGGGAACCTGTCCAATTCAATGTGAGACTTAACTTGTAATACTATATATGTAAAATGTATGTATGTATGTAATGTATGTGTATATAATTGTTTTAGTTTGGTAACTGATGAAGATGATCCAGCATTCTATGATAAGAGACCTTCATGGGCTAAAGCAGGTGACTTATTATTATAGTATGGTTGTATATAATAGTTTGACAACACCCCTTTTTATAATAGTATATGAAGAACTCCCTGGTCACAATACATCATTCACTATGGAAACTCATGATTATGAAATACCAAGAACTAACCTAATTAATATGATACGCATTGGATCTGGTCAGTATTCTCATCTATTCTTCCATCTATTAATCCATCTAGTCATCCATCCATTCATTCATCCATCTATTCATTCACCTATCCATCCATCCATTCATTCATTCATTCACTCACCCATTCATCCATCCATCCATCCACAAATAGGTCAGTTCGGTGAAGTATTCAAAGCTGAATATATTAATGATGAACAAAACCCTAATAACTCCACTCCAGTAGCTGTCAAGACAACTAAACCCGATTGTACAGACAAAGAAAAGAAAGAGCTTCTTAGAGAAATGGCTGTAATGTCTTGTATGATACATCCAAACATTGTAAGATTATATGGTGTCATTACCGAAGATGTGCCAGCACCTTGGATTGTGTTAGAATATCTTCCTCATGGAGATCTGAAGAAATATCTTAGTGTATGTCTATCTATCTATACTTCTACATTGTGTATCTATCTATCTATCTATCTATCTATCCATCCATCCATCCATCCATCCATCCATCTCTATCTATCTACTCAGAATTCACCAAAGAAATCATCTGAAACATTAGTTAAATATATGGTTGATGTTGCTATGGGGATGCATTACATAGCAGAACGTGGTCTCATACATAGGGTGAGTTTTATATCAATCAACAAGGTGTTGTGTAAATAAGTCAACCTGAAAATTAAATAATGAATTACTCAAATATGTGATGATTATGTATTGTGTGTATGTATGTGTGTGGTATGTATGTATGTATGTATGTATGTATGTATGTACGTATGTATGTGTGTATGTATGTGTGTATGTATGTTTATATGTATGTATGTATGGATGTATGTATGTATGTATGTATGTATGTATGTATGGATGTATGTATGTTTGTATGTATGTGTGTATGTATGTATGTATGTGTGTGTATATAATTAATTTATTATGTATGGAAAATATGTATGTAATTTCACTAATGAGTAAATTATCTTACTACAATCCTTACATAGTTATAAGTGAGACATAACTCTTCAGACATCATTTAATGCAGTTAAATTTTGGGCTTCTACTTGTACTATAAACAATATTATAAAAACTAAGTCAATTTCAAACAGGAAATTTGTAGTGTGTAAACTTACACCTGAATATTCCCTGATGTACTTTATTTAATTAACACTTGAACCTCAGTCATTGTAAATACATTGTTAACACAGTATATGTCACCATACAGTAACATTAATTACATACCTTAGTTATACTGTCAGTATAGTACCGTACTGTGTGTTGATAAGTATACAAATTACAGGTGTTAAACTACTGAAATGTGAAAATGAAACTATATACATGTACTGAGTATTTACTTTACTATTTTGTGACCTTTTATTGACATTGTAGTGTACATGAAAGGAAATGTTTTACAACATAAATATGATGTCATAATAATGATGTCATAATGATGTCATATCTCTTCTCAGGACTTGGCAGCTCGTAATGTACTAGTAGGAGCTGGTGAATTATGTAAAGTAGCTGACTTTGGGCTACTAAGAGAGTTACCCGATGATGACTCTATATATGTTAGTACAGCTAATGTCCCATGTCCAATAAGGTGGATGCCTCCTGAGTCTATTACTAAGAGAAAGTTTTCAATAGCCTCGGATGTGTGGTCATTTGGTATATTACAATGGGAAATGTATAATCCATTAAAAACTCCTTATGACAAAATGGACAACTTTCAGGTGGGTATGGTAAATAAATTAACATTGAGTGCAAAATTAATTGATTATAATTAATTAATTAATTAATTAATAACCAATAGTAACTTCATTATAAGTTAAATTTAATATAAAATCAATTAAGTTGTAGCATTTAAATCATTAACTATTAAATGCAACGACTTAATTGATTTTATAATTTATAAATCAATTAAAACATTATTATTGTTTATTAATTAACCATAAATGTAATTATCAACAATAATTAATTAATTAATTAATTAATTATAATTTCATCACCATTTAAAATCAATTAACTATTTATAATTAATCTTGCAGGTTGCTATGAAAGTTAATGAAGGATATAGATTACCAACACCAAGGGGATGTCCCACAACGGTTGCTAGGGTGATGAAAGCATGTTGGCATAAAGAACCCACAAAGAGACCTTCATTTTTACTAATAGCTACTCTTTTGACGACAAAAGTTTCCTCGGCTATATACAGCAATAGTTTATCCAATAATACATATATGTAATTATTAAATTAATTGATTTATATAATATATGATAATAGTGTGATAGACCTATTTTGTTCTGTTGTGTTTTATTGTTTCATATAATTGATCCATAATGAAGATACTCTTTTTGCTTCCTAAAAAGAAAAATTATTAAATGATTACCATTGAGGATGTTATAACTAAAACCTCTTTAGTAAGGTATTGTGACTTTTAGTCTAAATTACGAGTCGACTGTAATAACTATAACCAAAACCTCTTTTAGTAAGGTATTGTGCTATCACAGTCTAATAGATATTTTAGTAGGCGTATAATGATTATTATAATATTACCATTGTTAGTTATATATATGAAAAGACATACGAATACCTTTAATAGTGTTATGTATACTATCCATAGGGAATTTAAAACATTTTGTAAAATAGGAATATCAAAACAGAAAAGGTATGCTAACAAGATCAGGATCATACGATAATAATAAAATTAAACTAACCACTTCCACATAACCTCACACAAGTATAGTTACATACATGTATATATATATATTACTATTATATTGAGCTACTTGTGTGAGGATATATTGAAGTAGCCAGTTTAATTTATTACTATGGTACTATCATGATCTTGTTGTGTATGTATAATACCTTAATATTAGCAGTTTTAACTATCATTTGCTCCATAGAGAGTGGAATATCAATATCTTCATTGTATTTCGTTGATGAGGATGGTTCGATACTTGATACCTGAGTACTGGGGCTATGTAAAGTTTTCTTCACAGATACAAGAGGTTTTTGAATACACAATTCAGATGAAGAAGGAATGGTAGGTAATAGAGGAGGAGATGGCGTGAACATCTCTATTTCTTCAGGAATTTGTGAAGTACAAACTATTTTTTGATATGTTTGAGCTCTTTCGAACATATGTCTTATCTGGTGTTGTGTGTGAGTGATTCTGTTAATACGAGCTGTATGAGATCTTCTTTGTATCTGTGTAATTATATAATTATACACATGATATAATTATATGCATACAATTAAAACTGTGAGCATTTTAGTATTCTCTCGAAATTCGAATTTTTACCCTGAACTATAGCCTTGGTATTGATTTTTTCATTGCAAAATCAGTCATTTAAGATTGAGCCAAAACTGTTTCTAGAGTTAGATAATGATGTCCTTATTATGTTTCCAAAGTGGTTTTGATCAATAATATTATCTGTTAGAACTGTGAGCATTTTAGTATTCGAATTTTTACCCTGAACTATAGCCTTGGTATTGATTTTTTCAATGCAAAATCAATCGTTTCAGATTGAGCCGAAACTGTTTCTAGAGTTAGATAATGATGTCCTTATTATGTTTCCAAAGTGGTTTTGATCAATAATATTATCTGTTAGAACCGTCAGCATTTTAGTATTCTCTCGAAATTCGAATTTTTACCCTGAACTATATAGCCTTGGTATTGATTTTTTCAATGCAAAATCAATCGTTTCAGATTGAGCCGAAACTGTTTCTAGAGTTAGATAATGATGTCCTTATTATGTTTCCAAAGTGGTTTTGATCAATAATATTATCTGTTAGAACCGTGAGCATTTTAGTATTCGAATTTTTACCCTGAACTATAGCCTTGGTATTGATTTTTTCAATGCAAAATCAATCGTTTCAGATTGAGCCGAAACTGTTTCTAGAGTTAGATAATGATGTCCTTATTATGTTTCCAAAGTGGTTTTGATCAATAATATTATCTGTTAGAACCGTCAGCATTTTAGTATTCACTCGAAATTCGAATTTTTACCCTGAACTATAGCCTTGGTACTGATTTTTCATTGCAAAATCAATCGTTTCAGATTGAGCCAAAACTGTTTCTAGAGTTAGATAATGATGTCCCTATTATGTTTCCAAAGTGGTTTTGATCAATAATATTATCTGTTAGAACCGTGAGCATTTTAGTATTCGAATTTTTACCCTGAACTATAGCCTTGGTATTGATTTTTTCAATGCAAAATCAATCGTTTCAGATTGAGCCGAAACTGTTTCTAGAGTTAGATAATGATGTCCTTATTATGTTTCCAAAGTGGTTTTGATCAATAATATTATCTGTTAGAACCGTCAGCATTTTAGTATTCTCTCAAAATTCGAATTTTTACCCTGAACTATAGCCTTGGTATTGATTTTTTCATTGGAAAATCAGTCATTTCAGATTGGGCCAAAACTGTTTCTAGAGTTAGATAATGATGTCCTTATTATGTTTCCAAAGTGGTTTTGATCAATAATATTATCTGTTAGAACCGTGAGCATTTTAGTATTCGAATTTTTACCCTGAACTATAGCCTTGGTATTGATTTTTTCAATGCAAAATCAATCGTTTCAGATTGAGCCGAAACTGTTTCTAGAGTTAGATAATGATGTCCTTATTATGTTTCCAAAGTGGTTTTGATCAATAATATTATCTGTTAGAACCGTCAGCATTTTAGTATTCTCTCGAAATTCGAATTTTTACCCTGAACTATAGCCTTGGTATTGATTTTTTCAATGCAAAATCAATCGTTTCAGATTGAGCCGAAACTGTTTCTAGAGTTAGATAATGATGTCCTTATTATGTTTCCAAAGTGGTTTTGATCAATAATATTATCTGTTAGAACCGTGAGCATTTTAGTATTCGAATTTTTACCCTGAACTATAGCCTTGGTATTGATTTTTTCAATGCAAAATCAATCGTTTCAGATTGAGCCGAAACTGTTTCTAGAGTTAGATAATGATGTCCTTATTATGTTTCCAAAGTGGTTTTGATCAATAATATTATCTGTTAGAACCGTCAGCATTTTAGTATTCACTCGAAATTCGAATTTTTACCCTGAACTATAGCCTTGGTACTGATTTTTCATTGCAAAATCAATCGTTTCAGATTGAGCCAAAACTGTTTCTAGAGTTAGATAATGATGTCCCTATTATGTTTCCAAAGTGGTTTTGATCAATAATATTATCTGTTAGAACCGTGAGCATTTTAGTATTCGAATTTTTACCCTGAACTATAGCCTTGGTATTGATTTTTTCAATGCAAAATCAATCGTTTCAGATTGAGCCGAAACTGTTTCTAGAGTTAGATAATGATGTCCTTATTATGTTTCCAAAGTGGTTTTGATCAATAATATTATCTGTTAGAACCGTCAGCATTTTAGTATTCTCTCAAAATTCGAATTTTTACCCTGAACTATAGCCTTGGTATTGATTTTTTCATTGGAAAATCAGTCATTTCAGATTGGGCCAAAACTGTTTCTAGAGTTAGATAATGATGTCCTTATTATGTTTCCAAAGTGGTTTTGATCAATAATATTATCTGTTAGAACCGTGAGCATTTTAGTATTCTCTCGAAATGTTATCATGTACATATATGTACATACATATATACATACCTTTTCTTGATCTCCATCATCTCCAAGTAAATCTTTCAATGGAATGAATTGTGGAAGATTAGTCTAAAATAGATAGATAGATAAATAGATAGATAGATACAAAGGTAGAGATATACATGTATGAAAAACTAGATAATTAAACTCACAGCAACAATTTCTTTTTCCTTCACTAATGTTTGATCACAGTTAGGAGGTAAAGAGGCAGTAATAGCCCATGAATTACTAGCCTCTCCTGTCTCAATGTCATCTTCACATTTATCTTTTACAAAGGTCAAAGTTTGTTTGAGATTATGACCTTTTTGAACAGGTCTACGTCTGATATTGTGTTCCCTACAAACAGCCTATAAAATTAATTAAAATCCTATTAATAACTATGAATATTATATTAGCTATTAATTACCTCATAAAATGTACTTTTATATAATGATGGAATTGAGGTATTCGATTTTGTAACTACAGACCTGTGTCTTGCTGGCTTTCGAGAAAGACGAGTTAACTGTGTATAGATGAATGGATAGATAGATAGATACATGAACAGACAGATAGATGAATAAATGAATGAATAGATGAATGGATAGATGAACAGATGGATGAATAGATGGATGGATGAATAAGAGAGAGATTAATGACCTTATCTTTCTCTATTCTCCGATGTAGTTTTCTTGTTAATTTTTCTCCAGTTTGTTGTAATTGTTGAAGTTGTTGAGTAATATGTACCTCCATTAATAATAGACACTTATCTCTAACTTCTAACAACTCTCGCTCTTTAGTATTTACAATATCAATATAACGCTATGAAGAAGAAATAGTAGTTAAGATGAGAGGAGAGAATGGAGATATGAGGTGAGGGAGAAGAGGACAGAAATATGAGGAAGAGGAGATGAGGGAGAAGAGAACAGAGATGAGACAAATATAGAGAATATGAGAAAACACCTTTTCTTTTTCAGGCGATATTTTTTTTGTTTTCTTAGCAACTTTATCATATCTCTGAAAGTATATATACATTATATGTATCTTTACTATATATAATATTATACCAGGATTATCCTGTTGTGTTTCTGTTCTACAGAGCCAACTAAAGTTGTTATCTCTCTCTTACCATCGTCTGGTGGATCTCTATACAATGAAACAAGCTATAAAATGGCTGTTATATTGTGTATAATAGAATCACCTGGTAGTGTCTTCTTGTAAAATTAAAGCTGTATTTTTTATATGTTGCTGTAATAGGAATTGAAATATTGAATTAGCATATAATTATATGTCTATACATACTTTAACTGCTAGCAGTTCTCTTTGTAAAGATTCTAGCATTACATCACATTCATTAGAAATATTGGATATACTATTTCCAGCCATTATACTCTCTCTTGCAACAGTAGCCATTATGAATTGTTTGGTTACTATGACAACACACTTGACTATGAATAATTAATTTTATTTACATGCTTTGAATAATTAATTACTTAATTACATGATTATGGTTTGATTATAATGAATTAAATGATAATTAATCTGTTTTGTCCTCATTCCCATCCTGTAACATATCTTGAATCTCCTGTTCCCACTCTTCATTGATATCGTTACCCTGTGCTTCATCGCCTAAATCTAGTTCTTGTAACTCGGCTTGTAGTTCATCCCATAACTCTTCTTCATCAACTATTATCTCATCCTCCTCGTTATCCTCCTCTTTTGATACACCTAACTGGTTTAACTCGTTTTTTATGGCATCTTTAGATACAACATTTGAATTATATAGATCACTAGCAAATTCTTCTCCATGCACCTATGAGGGGTGTGTTATCGTCATGGTAACAGTGATACAATTCCACTTACAGATTCATCTCCTTCGATTGCTTGTACCTGCTCAGTGTGTCTCTCCTCTTCTTCTTTATTGTCAATAGCTTTCGGTTGTATTCTTGTCTCTACATCAGTTTTAGGTGACTCGACTAAATCAGTAATTATATCACACTCATATTAATAGTTAATCATAATTAACACTTCACCTGATGATAAAGTTGATAGCTGAACAGATTGTTTGATCAGAGAAACACGATAAAAGTAATTCCTCCAGAACACTTCCTCCTTTACTCTAAAAAAATTGATTTCGTTAGCATATAACATTTATCTGTCTATTTATAAATAGATTTACTTTTTTGGTACCAATTCAAATCTTAATTTTTGCAGTCTAGGATCCTCTTTCAACATCACCATAGCGACAGGGGACACGCTAGTGTAATCAAATGGAAAATCTACTCCATGAGGTGGTTCTCGTAATACATTTCGACTATCCTAAAGAAAGGTATTAAACCACGCCCACTAATTAAACAGGTAATCGTTCTTAATCTTACAGCAGATAATTCCATAATCTGTGCTTTCATCTGTTCCTCTTCATTAAACCCTACCCAGGGAGGAACACCTGCGTCTGGATCAACATGAGAACATATGTGAGTAAATAGTAATATAATTATATATACCTTGGTTATGTCTCTGCTTTTTTTCAAATTTTTCCTGCTCTTTTTGAAACTCTCCAAGAAATCCAGACGATGTCTGTTTGTACATATGTATACAATATATATATATATACATTATAATTATATACTTAATTACTTATACAAGTTAATATTAACTTACTGTTTCTGTAACTTGTTTCTTTACATTGTCACCAATTGTTGTTGCATATGAAGAGACACTTTGCATCAAACCAGATGCAACTAACATATATATATATATATATAATTATATATAATTAATTATAATCAACAAGCATACAAAATGGCTGATATTAGTATACATACTATTTAAGCCTAACCTTCCAGTCCTTTAGTCCATCCACTACCTTCATTTTGTTCTTGTTCTTCTTCAGTATCTTTATCTTTATTTCCACCCCACCATTCACTCCAAGACATTTTAAAGAATGGGTGTGGTAATGGGTGTGGCTATAGGACTAAGTGTGCATTAATTAGAATAAACACGTGAAGAAATGGCTACATCTGGAGAGGTATGTACTGTTCACTCAATTATATTCGTTGTAATTTAGTATATGTGGTTTTATTAAGTCAACAGAACGTTCACAAACCAGTCCAACAGAACCGACTAGTAGTTCAGGAGGGAAAGAAAGAAGAAGTGAGTTAGTTAACTGTGTGTTTAATATCATGAGTTTTAATTGGTGATATTTCAGGGTTTAACCTTAAAGATGAGATGATTGAAGTACGTGATATGATGGAAGGTACTAACCCACCAGAGGAACGATTACACAATTTGCATAAGAAATATATGAATTTGGTAATGTTATACTAATCTTATGATGTCATAATAAGGTCACATGACTTCATAAGGTGAGAGATTACAAGAGATTAGAGAGACGTCTTGCAGAGACACAGAAGAAAAATTTAGAGGTACATATTTACATGTCATTTCCCATTATACTGAAGTGTCCGGTTTTAATGGATAATGAATATTAATATGTAATATATTCCGTAGGATGCCACCCATTACGCATTTTAATGCATGACATTATATAGGAAATTATGTGTGGTGAAGTCATGTCCAACTATCGCTTCATGAAATTGTCTATTACTCTATTACTAAATCACATACACGCCCACATTCAACTTCCATTATAATAGTAATATAAGTAGCCTTTGTTCTACACTGTTGGACAGGTTCACCACATAAGAACACACACTGATTATCATATCTCTATGTGCTATCATATTATAGTATATTATATATATCTTAGGTAGCTCAACATCGTGATATTATTCAGAATGAGGTCAGTAGGGTAACAGCTGCTAAAACTAAACTAGAGGGTCTATGTAGAGAATTACAAAGACACAATAAACAAGTCGTGGTTAGTCATTATGTATTTCTCTTGTATGTCATATACCAAACTACTGCTATAGTATAAAGTAATACTACCGTCTCATTTGAGTTGAGGGTAATAAACACACAGCCAGTACTAATACACGTTTATATTCATTGATATATTTTCGTAGGAGGATAGCCGGTCTCTAGCAAGAGATGAAGAAGAAAAGAGACGAGAAATAGCGGATAAATTTCAATCAACTATAGATGACATAACAACAAAGATGCACGACAATCATCAGAAGAATACTGAACTTAAAATAGAAAATACAGAGTAGGTTTTAATTAATGTGGGTATGGCTTATATAATTGACTCCACCTATTTAGATTAATATCAAAATTAAAGAAACTGATTGAACAATATGAAGCAAGAGAAAAGGTAAATAATACATATTAAATGTTCTTCCTTGATATTTCTTCCAAACCCTTCCTCCACCTTCGTCCCCTCTCCTTCTCATTCTCCTGTCCCTTCTCCTTCTCCTGTCCTCTCTCCTCCTCATTCTCCTGTCCCCTCTCCTCCTCATCCTCTTCAGCACTTTGAAGATGTACTAAAGCATAAACAATTAGAATTACAGTTATGTGAAGCTAAATTAGCTCAACAAATGGTAGCCATTGCAGAAACTAAAGAGAGTAACATGGCTGAACGACAATATGTAAGTCACACCCACTTAGCTGCAAGGACTTGAGTGTCTTTAGATCATAAATAGATCACAACTGTAATATGATAACCTAACAAACGACTGTATAACTTGTAACTGTAGGGCTTTGTGCTAATTAATTATGGAATTATGGAATTATAGGGCTTGACCTGTTTTTTTATTATAATTTATTTATTTATCCATTAGTTGTTAGCAGAGACTTTGGAAAAACAGAAGAAATGTCAGGAACTCACAGAACAGGAAATGGAACTGAAGGGACAAGTGAGTGGGTGGAGTCTGATGTCACTACACTTCATTGGTTTCTATTAGTTATTAATATATTCAGAAAAATTTGATGACTTCCAGAAAACACTCACTAAAAGTAACGAAGTATTCTCAACTTTTAAAAAGGAGATGGATAAGGTATTTATTAGTGTGGCTATAAGCTAGTTAATTAATGATGGGTGGGTGTGGCTTTAAGGTAGTTATTAATGATGGGTAGGTGTGGCTATAAATTGGTTATTAAAATTGGGTGGGTGTGGCTATAAGGTAATTAATGATGGTGGGTGTAGCTGTAAGGTAGTTATTAATGATTGGTGGGTGTGGCTATAAGGTAGTTATTAATAATTGGTGGGTGTGGCTATAAATTGGTTATTAAAAATGGGTGGGTGTGGCTGTAAGGTGGTTATTAATGATGGGTGGGTGTGGCTATAAGCTAGTTATTAATGATTAGTGGGTGTGGCTATAAATTGGTTATTACAAATGGGTGGGTGTGGCTGTAAGGTGGTTATTAATGATGGGTGGGTGTGGCTATAAGGTAGTTGTTAATGATTGGTGGGTGTGGCAATAATGTAATTAATGATGGTGGCTGTGGCTGTGGCTGTAAGGTAGTTATTAATGATTGGTGGGTGTGGCTATAAGGTAATTAATGATGGTGGGTGTGGCTGTAAGGTAATTAATGATGGTGGGTGTGGCTGTAAGGTGGTTATTAAAGATGGGTGGGTGTGGCTGTAAGATAGTTATTAAAAATGGGTGTGTGTGGCTATAAGGTAGTTATTAATGATTAATGATTGGTGGGTGTGGCAGCCTATATTATTCAGATTTAGTTAACTTTTTAATTAACCTAGTTGCTTAGTCCCAACTATGGTAAGTCCATTTCTTAACTGTTTCTCGATAGATGTCAAAGACGATTGGTCAGTTAGAGAAAGAAGCCACAATGTGGAAAACAAGATATGAAAAATGTAATAGAAATTTACTAGAAATGGCTGAAGAGGTCAGTGTTATTATAGGATATTATTGGATATTATTAGTATATTACCACAGAGAATTCGACACGAAGAGATAATTAAAGGATTGAAAGGAAAGATCCAAAAATTGGAAAAGCTTTGCAGAGCATTACAAACAGAACGAAATCAATTGAATCATAAATTACAGGTAGGTGTGGCTAATTCAGTGATTAAAGTGGGTGTGGCTAATTTAATTATTAGCACATTCACTCTCCTGTAGGAATCCGAGAAAGAGAAAAATGTAGATGAGAGTACTACCCCAGAAGAACCTTTGAAAGACAACTCATCAGAAAATAATGATAAGTAATTTTAATATGGAAATATATCGGATAATTAGAACAAGAAAAAAAAATTTTGATGGTAGATCTAGTAAGTATGAGGTTGTGGTCAACATGAAATAAAAATGGGAACAACATACAACTGACCACACCTCATGTGACTCTAACGGGTAATTTCATTTGACGATAAGCTATTTTTAGTTCTAATTCTCCTTTAGCTACATCTTCTAACAGCAAATGTTTCTTCCATGGACCAGGTCCTTCCTCTCTGAGCTCTTTTAATGATAATTTAGCACATCCAAGAAAATCTGGATGGATGGATGGATGGATGGATGGATGGATGGATGGATGGATGGATGGATAGATAGAGGATGACGCGAGGGAGAGGACTTACCATTAGGAGAAAATAGATCACTATCAAATACATTAATCTCTACCATGGTATCGTCGGGATTTGTAACAAAGAACTCCATCTGAAAATAAGATGATAGGATCTCTATCAATAGTTAATAGTATCTCTGTATACATACCAAATAATTCCATTGTGGATGAAGTGTATTCTGAATAACTGGAGTAGCTCCCTCCTGGTTCTCTCCAACATGGACCACACAGAAAGGATCGCTCTTGCCATTTGATGACGCAATGAGGTCACATGCTTCTATTACTGTTACCATCAATTTACCAATTGCATTCTTTTGAATAGTGACGCGTCTACTATCACCTGTGAATATAATTATAGCTAATTAAAAGTGGGTGTGGTTTGAGGCATGGCTTACTTCTTTCCAGTTTGTTAGTTTTGCGTTTAGCCTTTACATAATTAACACATGCTTCCATTATTAGTTTCACCCACTGGTTCCTGAGAATGGGGACAAGGTTATGATAATCAATAATGTACAAGTATGGGAATGAGAATACAGAGTATATACAGGAGTATGAGAACAGGTATACAAGGGTATACAAGAGTATACAGGAATATACAGGAGTATGGGAGTAGGTTTATGTACAAAATTGAGGACAGTGAAATAACGGGAAACACCCATCATACCTTGCTACATCAGTCTCTACTTTCAACGGTATTTCTTTCCTTTCTTTATCTTTAGTAACTGATACTAAAAATGTACTCGGGCCTGAAGGGAGTAAATATTAAACCACACCCACTTTAATTAAGTGAATTTTACATACCATACTGTTCAACTGGAGCTTGTTTAGCTTGTATTTGATTTAGTAAAAATGGCTGAAATGAAAATTTAATAATAGGTGTGGTCATTATAATACAACTCCACCCACTTCTCTATACATCGTGAATTGATTATCAGAAAATGGTTCAATTTGTGTTGCTGTTGCAAAAAGGGACTTCGGTCGGACAAGGAGAAAGAAATCGTTGAAAAGAAAGCCAAGCATCTCCTTATTACCTCGAACCTAAGTTTAAAATAGATACATGTAGATATACATGTATAGATAGAATACATACCTTCGTTACTTTACCACTATGCAAGAGACGTCTTGACCCCATGAAGTTAGTAGATGAATTGAATACTAATTTCTATTAAAAAAGACATACATACATACATACATACATACATACATACATACATGTACATACATACGTACAATGATACATACATACATACATACATACATGTACATACATACATACAATGATACATACATACATACATACCTACATACCTACATACATACATACACACACACACACACACACACACATACATACATACATACCTCATTTAATGTTAGATGTATGTGTGTTTGTAACCATTCAAGTTTTTCAGAATTCTCTTTTTGACGTACAGCTTCGTTAACTTGAGAACATAAAGTTTCAGCTTGATGCATTGAACTCAATAACAGTTCATAATCGGGCTCAGAAGGGGACGTATACTCTAATATCTAGTGATGAGATAAATAGAACTTTTAACTAAAAAAACAGTAATTGTGTTTTAGATTGAGCCGAAACTGTTTCTAGAGTTAGATAATGATGTCCTTGAAATTCTAATAATTCTACCATGAACTATAGCCTTGGTGCTCATGTATTTAATTATAAAAAGAATTCAACATCACAAGGGAGGTAGTGTGTACTGTATTATCTAGTGATGTCTGTTAGTCAATCCATCAATTCCTCCTACCATCTTATAATCCACACATTACCTTTTGAATCAGTAAGGGATACTTCGTAACTCTTTGCATTGGTTTTAACAGGAAGGAGGACAAAGGCAGTCCCTGAGTACGTTGGTCTCTCATACAGTTCTGTTCAAATTCTTTGAACTGTTGATCAGTAGATTTGGACTGTAGTAGAGTACAAGCATTGAGTTGACATGAACACCATCTGACATGAGGAATTAGTTGAGGAATATAGTCTTGAAGAAGATCACCAATAATATGAACTATAGCTCCTGAGGTACGTAATCTTATGAATAGAGCACTAAAGGAATGGATGAGTAGATAGATAGATAGATGAATAGATAGATAGATAGATAGATAGATAGATAGATAGATAGATAGATAGATAAATAGATAGATAGATAGATAGATAGATAGATAGATAGATAGATAGATAGATAGATAGATAGATAGATAGATGAATAGATAGATAGATAGATAGATAAATAGATAGATAGATAGATAGATAGATAGATAAAAGAATCTTACTTGCAGAAAGCTGAATTGCATTCAAGGAGCTCTTCCCAGTTAACGATCACCTGATTTCTCTCCATTTCTGATAAAATATTAGCATTCTCCAGAGGAACAAAGAATATCTACAGATATAAATATACCGCACCCATATAACTACACACAATGATTAATAATTTACTGAAGACAGCTCCACCATATAGCCATACATACCATACAATTTCACTCACCCCACAATAGCATATACACAACATATAATACCACACTCGCCTCTTTCACAAGGTTTAAACTATAGACATAGTTCTTTTCACTGTGTACTAATTCAAATATGGCCTCTTGTCTCTTTCTTTCTTTGAGAGGTATTTTATCAATAATATCTGGTTTTATATGATCTGACCCTGAGTAATATAGATTATCTATTTATCAATGAAGAGATAGATGGATGGATGTATGGATAGATAGATGGATGGATAGATAGATATGTGGATGGAAAGGTAGATGGATAGATAGATAGATAGATTATTATTAACATACAGTGGGTGGCTTCTGAGCTCTTGAGTGTATCCAAAGCTTGTACATAGTTACTAGGAAACAGACCGACTTGTCCATTCATCTCTCCCTTCCACCAATCAGATTCCTCTTTACTTAAAACAGTAATAACAGATCCTTTATGAAAACTCAGTTCATCTCCAGAGGATGCTTGATAAGAATATAGGGCAAGAACAAGACTACCGGTAGGAGGAGATGATGAAGCAGAATTGGGATCAGACTAAGAGAATAATAATAATAAACGAGTACATATATACATAATATTCATGCGTAACCATGGTAACATGTAACCATGGTGATTACTATGACTAATATAATTATGATGACGTGGAATTACCTATAGTACCTGTAACCATGGTGATTACTATGAATATTCAATTAGATATTAATTACTTACAGAGACAGGTGTGGATGATTTAGGTGATGTTAGAATATTTGATGATGTCATCATTTCGATACGATTAGAAGGAAACCAGCCAGTCTTTCGTTGTTCACCACGGACTTGTAATTCTCCCACACACCACCCGTTATCTTCTCGTTTCTTAACAAGGACAAGTTGTCCTGGAATTAGACTAATCTGTCCCTCCTGAATAGCCGAAAACCCTACAATAACTCTAGCTATCTGAGGGTTCTTCCGAGTTCCTCTTGGAGTGAAATCCTGTGGTACATTTAATAAATCCAGGTTGGTTTCCATGGCTAATGGCGAGACATAGTTACTAGGGAACACACCAACAGACCCATTGAATTCACCAATCCACCAATCACCCTCTTTCTTAGTGACATTAATGATGGAACCTTCTGGAAAACTCAAGTCTCCTTCATGCTCACCAGTATATGCATATATGGCTTTATATTGTTCCGATATCTCCTGAGATGTCACGGGAAGAGGAGACTCCTCATCATTAACTTCAGGTAGTTCTTCAACAAATTTACGAGGGAACCAACCAACCTAACATATATAGGTAGATATACATAGACTGATCAGTAGTACATGAACAATTATTACTACAAATTAATAATTACTAATTAATTATAGCATAATAATATAGTATAATTAATTAATAATTATTAATTAATTATAGTATAATTAATTAATGAAAGGGGGTGTGGTTATCATTTAATTACCTTGTCATCAATTGTTCCCATCCACCATCCTTCTCCCTTTTGTGTTACTAGTACCAGCTGCCCCTTACTGATTGATAGATGATTTGGTTTAGTACCATTCCATGAATAGAGAACCTTGACGTAACACTCAGAGGAATCTATGACAAAGAAACAGAGAGATACATGTATTTGATGTAAATAATAATATAAATATTAATTGTTTATGCATTGTACATGTACACGCAAACATAAATAATTATTGCTTCCAAAATTAATCATTATTTCTTGGTTGTTCAAACGCTTACTTTTCAATGCTCACTATTTCAGCCATTTTGTTCAGGAAGCCAATCCAATGTTGTATCTAAGAAGGATCGTCATGGATACCAAATTACAATGGCTTCCTGTAAAAATGGCTGATTAGTTGAATATAATGTTTTCTTTAGAAACCACATCATGGCATCATCCATAAGTAGATGACATAATATTATTATTCTAATTAATGCTCACCCACAGCTTTAGTAGTGATTGGTTGTAGATAATCAATAGGAGCCCATCCCCTTTTGTCATCTTTTTCAACTTTCACCCAACCATCTTGAGCACTTATATCTTTACCAGCATCCTTCAAGATATCTCCTTGAGCGAATGATATTTCTTGTTCATTGGTAGCAGTGAATGCAAACTGAGCACGATAACTGATAACAGGTAATGGAGACAGGGGTACCTCCTCTCTTTCCTGAGCCTCTTCAATCCTGTCCACGCGAGGTACTGTATCATATATTACCTCTTCTACCCTTCGCTCAACAGGAGTCTGGTCATATATCACAGGCTCGACCTTCCTTTTGACAGGAGTCTGGTCATATATGGCAGACTCAACCTTCCTTTCGAAAGGCGTCTGGTCATATATCACAGGCTCGACCTTCCTTTCAACAGGCGTCTGGTCATATATCACAGGCTCGACCTTCCTTTCAACGGGCGTCTGGTCATATATCGCAGGCTCAACCTTCCGTTCAACAGGCGTCTGGTCATATATCACAGGCTCAATTCCTGGTTGAGGCTGATCATGCTCACGATTATTTCGAGTACCTTTTGGAACTCCACGAATGTTATCTGGCAAGTCGTATATTCTCTCCTCACCAGTTTTATCACTAATTAGAAGAGGCGTGTCCTTATTTTGTGGGTGTGATTGAAGTGATATAATGGTTGTACGTGGTTTAGCTGCATGTTTTAAATTAGAAGGTTTTGGAGGGAGAGGAGGTTTATGGATAGGTGTGGATTGTTTGTTAGGTGTAGGTTTAGAAGCTTTACTTGGAATCAAAGCATCAGGAGATTCATATAATGATGTAGAGGGTGTTTTCCTTTGACCTAATTAAAAATAATAGTTATTAATTATGGGTGTGGTTAATTAGTGGGTGTGGTCACCTGTATCAAAATTGATGCCTGCTAAGTCCTTGACATATGATGGTTTAGTTTGAGCATTTCTCTTCTCTTCCAATTGTTTTCGTCTTTCCTGTAATTCGGCTAGTTTACTCTTCAATTGCTCTTCATCTTTATCAACACCACCAACTCGAGGTCTGATTGGATGAACCGGAGGCTAGAGTAAGAGAGAGAGATGAGGGAGAGAAGATGTAATTATTATATATCATACCTTTTTCTTGTCAGTAATCTCTTTTTGTGATTTTAGTCTAACTAATTCATTAGTTACAACACTCTTCATTTCCTCTTCTTTCTTTCTGTCTTCCTCCTCCTTTTCTTTCTTAATTCTCTCCTCCTCTTCTTTTTGTTGTCTAATAATAGCCTGTATCTCTCTCTGTCTTCTCTGAGCATCTTCTAGAGCTTTCTTTCTCCTATCGACTTCCTCTTTCTTCATCTTTTCTTTCTTAGCTTCACGTTCGGCTAATTCTTTTCTGTTATTTAGTTGCTGTACTATTCTACTTAAATTTCTAATCTCAGCTTGTAAATTCTGAAATAATAATAACAATAATAATACATACATACATACATACATACATACATACATACATACATACATACATACATACATACATACATACATACATACATACATACATACATATATACATACATACATACATACATACATACATACATACATACATACATACATACATACATACATACATACCTACATACATACATACATACCTACATACATACCTACCTACATACATACATACATACCTACATACATACACACATACATACATACATACATACATACATACATACATACCTACATACATACACACATACATACATACATACATACATATCACTTACAGTAAGTTTACTTTTCTTTTCTCTCATGCTACTCTTCAATTGTTCACACTGGTTGGTTTGTTCAGAGAGATTTCTCTTCATATCTTTTACGTTACCTGATAAATTATGACAGCATTCAGTTAATTTTACATGTTCTTCGGCTTCCTGTCCAGACATTTGCACAGACAGTCGTTGTTGATACTGTCGTCTTTGATACTCAAAACGAGTAAGCTCTTGCTGAGACTCCTATGAATGTGATGATATATATAACTAGTACATACACATGCATATATAGACATACATGTACATTACATAAATGCATGTACATGTACACATGCAAAGATACATATATAGCTAGTACATACATGTACAGTACATACATATACATGTACACCCACAAATGAACATATATAGCTAGTACATACATGTACATTAAGTACATGTATGACTGCATGTACATGTACATGTACACACACCATACATGGGATGATAATAGTAATAGTAAGTCATAACAGTAGTAAGGAAGTTAAAAGACTTGGGTAATAGTAATAGACAGTCAAGTTACAGTAATTGATTTTTAAAGTAATAGTATAATATATTACACTGTATTGTAATTGAGCCCATGTTAGAGTCACATACATACATGTACATAGTACATACATGTACACACACAAGTATATATATATATATAATCAGTACATACAGTGTACATGTATTCTGCACATTATATAACTGAATTTAACCTTCAATAACGAAGCAGTATTTAACAATCGTGGTTGCTGAGTTTCTCTAGCTCTTTTATAAGAGTCCAAGTTAGCTGCTAGTTCTGCACATCTTGTTCTTTGTTGATCAACACGTAATTTTGTAGTTCTCTTCTCTAATTCAATCTTTGTTAGTAAGTCGTTCAATTCCTGATTGGTGTGTTTGAGAATCTCTAATCCTTCCTTCTCTCTGCTTTTTTCTATCTCAAGTTCAGCACATTTTCGCTTCATCCATTCCTCCTTTCTTTTTCTTTCTGCTTCTCTTGCTTCAGCTTCTCTTTGTAAAGCTGCCATTTGCATAGCTCGCTCTCTCTCTTTCTCAATCTCCATAGCTTTTCTTCTTTGTTTCTCAAGCTCAGCTTGTCTTGCTGCATTAGCCTTCATCTCTTCTTGTCTTTTACGTTCTTCTTCTTCCCTCATCTTCCTCTCTTTTTCTTTCTATAAAACATTATTGAGATTATCCTCATATGGACAACGAAACACACCCCTTAATTAATATACATAATTAATGACACACCCCTTTATCAATATACACATATATATGATTAATATTAATTAATGAGACCCGCCCTTCAATTAATAATTAATTACATCACACAAACCTTTTCTTTCTCCTCTCGTTCTTGTAGCAAACGTCTCCTGCGTTCCAACTCAGCTCTTCCTTGCTCAAAGTTTTCTTTACGCTTGTCTTCAAAGTTACTTAATGGAGAATTTGGGGCTTCTTTCTTTGGTTGAAGTTCAGATGGAAGTGTCAATGGAGGCTGAATTCCTTTCAAAGACTTTTCAATTAAGAACATTGCAATGCTAAATTCTTCAGTAGACAGTCGTCCGTCTTTGTCAATATCAGATAAATCCCTTGATAGAGAGAGAGAGAGAGAGAGAGAGAGAGAGAGAGGGGAAGAGAGGGAGAGAAAGAGAAGGTAAGGGTAGGATGGAGAGATAGCAATGCAATATTACTGTACTTGTAATTATGTAAAGGTAAATAAGCTGTGACTAGTTACTGGTTGTCATGGAAACACAACCTCTCTTTATGAAGGAGTTTCTTATTGGCATACTCACCATATTTTTTTCAGCGTATCTCTATCCATATTATATTTCATGAAGATCTTCCTAGCTTCATCTCCACTAAGAAATCCGGAACGAGACTTATCATTAGTATTAAACAAGAGGTTGTAACGACTTCGAGCATCAGGTGGAATTGTCCAGGATGGTGTGAGAGAAACCATAGAAATACCACGACCAACACCACCTATCATTGAGGTACTACCACCAGTAGTCCCTCCAGTAAAAGGAGGTGTTCCTCCTCCAAAATAAGAGGTTGTTCCTTTCTCAGTTGGTGAGGTTCCTCCATAGGTAGGTGATAGTAAAGGACTATGAAGAGATTGGACAGGGGTACTACCCCATGCTTGACTCAGATTGCCACTACTAGATGACTGAGGTATCTACATAATAATATTAAAAATAAATTATTATATATAAAACCACACATACCTTTAACGAGCTACTGCTAGCTTGTCGGACTAAGCCCATTGCTGTCATGAATTCTTGTTTATTAATATATCCATCATGATTTAAATCAACTTGATTCCATATCTGTCCTAACTGCTGAGATGGTAGGCCTGACCTCTCAAATACAGGACGGACTTGAGCTCCTGTAATAAAAAAGGCGGGAAATGTTTAGAGGGTATGTGAGAGAGAGGGGATGTTACAGTGAGACATAATAATTAATGTAAGAGACATTAAGATAGAAGAGAAAGTTTATTACCAGATAACAATCCATTTACAGGACCAAGAGACATGAACAACTGGTCATCTCCAGCAACACTAGTCTGTTGCCATGAATCTTGAGTAAAGAAATGGTACCAGTAATCACATATCACAAGTAAAACAGGTTTTATATGATACTCTATTATGTGAGTCTTACTTTGAGAGCTTGAGTGCGGCCTACTTGGAAGGGTCCAACTGTGATACTCCATCTATCTGTTGGGCATTAATTAGAATAGTAACAATGACGTCATTTTATTAGTCCTAAGCTAGCTGTTAATAAGAACTTCACACAATACTCATGTGAATGTCATGTGAGGGGAGGATAAACAGCATAAACTATTTAATACGTCATATTGTATAGAGATAGGTACATTTCACAACAGAGGAAAGTAAGAACTATAATGGCTGTCTATCGTAGATCAGATCCAAAAGGTTAGTTAATGTTCCTCTTACCCTCCCCCCCCCCTCCCCTCGTTGTGATCACGTGATCTCTATTTTCAGAACAGATGCGAAAGCAACAGAGAGTGTTAAGCAGGACTCAACGAGAACTTGAAAGAGATAGAGGACAACTAGACAGACAAGAAAAGCAATTAGTAAGTTATTTAGATAGATAGATAAAGATATCGATCGATGGTCTATTTATCAATATTAGGAAGGGGAAATAAAAAGAGCAGCAAAGAGAGGTGATAAACAGGTATGTTTGTATTGATATACTCCACTATATATATATATATACAAGTGATGACTAAATTGACTCCACCCATTTTACACAGACTGCAACGGTTTTAGCAAAACAGTTAGTGAAGTTACGTCAACAGAGAGCTAAGTCTCATGGACTAAGTGCCCAGATCACAGCAACTGGTTATCAAATGAAGGTAAGGATCAGAGGATATTGCTGCTGTGGGTTCAAAGGTCATAAGATGTCTGTATCTTTTTGTTTAGACGATGCAATCTTCCATGTCGATGGCCAAGGCAATGGGTCAAACAGCAAAGACAATGGGAGTGATGAACAAACAATTGAAACTTGAGGATGTACAGAAGACTATGCAGCAGTTTGATAAAGAATCCACTAAAATGGAAATGGCTGATGAGCTGAGTATGTCGTCTGCTTATCATTTGTCCATTCATATATCCATCCACTCATCTATCCATTCATTCATCTATCCATTCACTCATCTATCCATCCACTCATCTATCCATCCCTTCATCTATCCATCCACTCATCTATCCATCCACTCATCTATCCATCCATTTATTTATCCATCCATTCATTAATCCATCCACTCATCTATCCATCCATTCATCCACTCATCTATCCATCCATTCATCTATCCATTCATTCATCTATCCATTCACTCATCTATCTATCCCTTCATCTATCCATCCACTCATCTATCCATCCACTCATCTATCCATCCATTTATTTATCCATCCATTCATTAATCCATCCACTCATCTATCCATCCATTCATCCACTCATCTATCCATCCATTCATCTATTCATCCATTCATCTATCCGTCCACTCATCTATTCATCCACTCATCTATCCATCCATTCATTTATCCATTTGTCTCTAGTGACTGATACCCTAGATTCAATTTTGTCTGGAGATGAAGATGAAGAAGATGAAGTTATTGGACAAGTTCTGGATGAGATTGGATTGGAATATACTAGCAAGGTATACTGAGTTTACATAATAAATATACTACCAGGGTATACTGACAATATACTAGTATACTAACAAGATATACAAGTTTTATATAGTAGTATACATATTAATATACTACCAGTGTATAGCAAGATTTACTGAGTTTTTATACTAGTATACTAGCAGGATATACTGAGTTTACGTACTAGTGTACTAGTAGGATATACTGATAGTATACTACTGAGTTGATATACTAGTATACTAGTGGAATATACTGAGTTTATATACTAGTATATATACTAGTAGAATATACTGAGTTATATACTGTATACTACTAGGATATACAAAATTATATACTAGTATACTAGTAGGATATACTGAGTTTATATACTAGTATATATACTAGTAGAATATACTGAGTTATATACTGTATACTAGTAGGATATACTGAGTTTACTTCTAATTTTAACAGTTGTCAGGTGTTAATGTTGGTACAAAGAAACTCGATTTTCAAGAAGATAAGAAAGTTGTCAATACTGTTGATTTAGAAACCAGATTAGCTAATCTACACACTACATCATAAATCAATATATATCTCTATGTACATTGTATGTATGTATGTATCTCATAATTATTATACTGTTTTTTTAGTTGTTGTCATTAAATTTTTAATAATTGGACTTATCATATACCAAATTGCATTGATATGTTGTGGCGTCTAATGTAGTTTATAAAATGGCTGGAGAAATTGATAATTGACAGATAGAGCTGAGTACAGTTATACATCATAGATCCATCCATGTCATGTTGATGAGTGTCATATATGGAGAAGTGAAACAATGAAAATATTCATACAATTAATCCTATTTATAGCCTGTGGTGTATGTGTACAAATATCTTGTGTCATTTCATAATTGATACAAAAGATGTGTGATTAGCAGTCAGTAATTATGTTATAATTAATTAATCAATAATAATTAATTAATTATTAATTAATTAAGGTGGTATGACCACACCCACATTTAGACCATGAGTAGTTTGTTCAAAAAGAGAAACAGAAAGAATATTAGGAGTAGAAAGGTAAGTATTACTGGAGTACTGCTCTGTGTAAAGAGAGATATGTGTGTGTGTGTGTGTGTGTTTATAGGCTGAAGATGAGGAAGAGAAAAATAGAGATGATGAACATTTATCAGTTACTGTTAAACCTAAACCAGTCCCCATCAAGACAGTCTCTCAAGGGATATTGAGTTTTCAAGATGAATTAAATGAAGATGTAGGATTTAAAATTAAGAAGAGCAGCCAATCAGAACGTTTTGTTCGTGAACGCGAAAAGGAAATGAGACAAGAAGAAAAAGAAAGGCGGAGAAAAGTAATTATATATATATATATAATTATATGTAATATTTAATATTGAATTATTGTTGACAGGAGGAAGAGGAGTTTGTAAGAAAAATGGAGGAAGAAGAGGAGGAGGAGGATGATGAAGATGTGTCCATATCTGCTCGGTTGCATGCTGGAATGGTTCCCGATGCCACGATGATACATTCCATTAAAAAAAAGCGAGAATTAGCACGAAATTTAGGTGTTGATTCAGTAGATTATCTTCCATTAGAAAAAGGCGGGAAAAAGTATGTGATATAGTTTATGACTTGCTTGTGTGATATGTACTGTTGCTAGGGGTTACGGCAAAGCAACTGGTAAATCTCGTTTAATAAGAGAAGATGAACATGACTTAAGTGATGAGGAAGAGGAAAGTGTTCTGAAGTTTGGAAGGAGTAATGAACCAGGAAGACAGATGCAGGTATGTTATGTTATATCAAATATGTCTCTTCTCATCTCCCATGCTATGTTCTGTGTGAAGTATATAGTTGTACTTTACAACTGTTCACACATGGTACAGTGTTAATTATTCTATTGTTCGTGTGCTATACATTCAGCCTAAAGTACATTGTACATGTAGTTACAGGCATATTCAGCCTTGGTTGCACACATCTTCAGATTGTACTAGTGCAGTTTGACAATAATGTAATCTGCAAAGCCTGAAAAATATTGTGTAAGCTGTATAGGCAATGTATAGGCAATGCAGTTGCCTATACTGATACTCTGCCTATATCTTGAATATAGGCACCTATTCAGATCCCTATACTAGTATAGGTGTAATCCTAATTTTATACCCTCTTGCTGCCTTCTCTCCAATACGTCAAAAGGTTCTCACTGCTCTTGAAAATGTTGCAAGTGATTCTGAAGATGAAGAAACAAGAAGATGGGAAGAAGAACAGATATACAAAGGGATTAAAGCCAGCAACCAGCCACAAGACACACCCACAGAACACACCATATCCTCATTAGACCCAATTACACAATCTTTCATTTATGGCTCCACCCAATTCGAGTCTGGGTATCAAACAGCTTATGAAGAACAATACCAAGACTCGTACTCTTCAGAAGTCTCTAAGAAACCGAAAGTTTATTTTCCAGAAAAACTAGTTCCAATAACTTTAGAGACTTTAAAATCAAGACTAGCAAATCAATTAAGAGATATAGAGGTGGGTGTGGCTCCATTATTACCTCATAGTATGACATCATCATTTCAGGATGACCATTCACATCACACACAACAATTAAAACAAGTGGAGAGTGATTTAACCACAGCTGAAGAAGAGATAATTAAGATGGAAACCAATTATCCATCTTTAGAAAGAAGGTATGCTTTCTTTCAACAAATGAGAGGATATTTACGTGATCTCCTGTCATGTTTAGCAATCAAGGTAATTATTAATAATTATTAATTTATGAAAAATACTTTTTGTTTTAGAGTCCTCAGATAAAGATTCTAGAACAGAAAGTAAGAGAGATTCACCAGAAGAAATCTTCATTGCTAATAGATAGACGAAGACAGGATGTTAAGGATGAAGCTGTTGAGTGTTTAGGAGCTGTTAAAGGTAGTATGTACCATATATTATCTAATTAAAGAATTGTGAAATTTAAAATTAATGTAGCAATTCAGATTGGACCAGAAGTAGAGGCTCGCCAACGAAGATCTGTTGAACGAGAAGCCAGGAGAAGGCGACGGAGAGAGAAGAGAAGTAGACAGGGTATAAAAGACCATGATGAGGGTATGTCTTCAGATGATGAGGTGTTAGAAACTAGAAAACTAGAGTTTGTTAATGAAACCAGTGAGTTGAGTATTATCATTGTTCTCATCAAGTAATCATCTATTCGCTGATGAACTCCTCGCATAAATTTGATGTTCATTTCTTTTCTCAAAAAGATAAAGTCAACGATAAATTGAAAGAGGTTTTCACAGATGTTGTTGATGATTTTTATCGTCTCTCAGTCATTAAAACTCGATTTGAACAATGGAAATTCTCACATACAGAAACGTACCTACAAGCATATGTACCATTATGTCTACCAAAACTATTCACGCCGTATGTCATATATCAGATGATTCATTGGAACCCGTTAGATGTCAGTTTGTACATATGTACATCTCTATCTATCTATCTATCTATCTATACATCTATCTATCTATCTATCCTCTTAGGTTAACAGTACTCAATTAGAGTCAATGAAATGGTTTGAAATTTTGTTATTTTATGGATATCAAGAAAGTGAAGAACCAGACCCTGAGGATGAAGATACTCAACTCATCCCACAATTATTTGATAGAGTAATACTCCCAAAAGTCACAGGTACGTCTTGATAGACAGGATTATGTTAACCACATGTCACATTTGTAAATAGGAATTATAGAATATGTATGGGACCCTTTATCAAGATCTCAGACCCAATGTCTAATGAATGTTGTGTCTAATATATTGAAGGAATACAGTATTAAGCACACACAACATCAAGATGAATTAGTTACTATTATCAGAAAAAGATTACAAGAATCAGTTAATGTGGATGTATTTATACCTCTGATGTCAGCAATGTGAGACACACCTCTTATCCATATACACACTTCATCTATCTCTCCCTCTCCTTCCCCTCCCTCAGGCAACTTCAGAATACAAATACACATGAGTATCTATTCTATCAAAGACAATTTTGGAGTGCAGTAAAGGTCTGTTAGTCACATGACTATATAATCAACATATCGCTCGTCTCATTTTTAGTTGGTTGGTAACATTGTGTTGTGGAAGACTGTTCTACCAAATGATGTTCTACAGCAGCTGACATTAGATGGTGTGTTAAATCGTTATATTATTTTGTCACTACAAAATTCTCCAGTTAATCACATCACTATACGAAAGTTAGAAACAGTAAGTAAGATAACTCCTAGGATCTAACTAATGAGGTACCCTTGAAATCAGGGGGGTCCAATGAGAGACAGCCCCACCTCCTGAATCTAGGAGGAAGGGTGTTGAGTATCCCACACATGCTGGATTCAGGAGGGTTCAACAAGGGAAACCCTTGGAAGAGCTTGAGGATACCCCACCTAATTTCAGGGGGGTCCAACAAAGAGTACCCCTGGATCCAGCATGTGTGGGATACTCAACATCCTTCCTCCTAGATCCAAGGGTACTCCAACAAGGAGTACCCCTGGATCTAGGAAGAAGAGTTTTGAGGATGCCACCCCTCCTGAATCCAGATGGTGGTGTCCTTGTTAGACCCAACAAGGAGTACCCCTGGATCTAGGAAGAATGTTCTTGAGGACCCCAGGAGGGAGGGTATCTGAGGACCACAATGTAATCAAGGTCCAAGTAATACCCCTTATTGCATGCAGTGGGTCCTCAACCTTCCTGGATTATTTCAGACCCTTTCCATCTTTACTACAGTTAATTTCAATATTACCAGATGAATGGTTAAGCCAAAAGTCTGCTTCACTTCAAGGGCTTCAAAGATTTATTATAATTCTTTTGGAAACTCTGCAGAGAGAAGCCATGGGATTTCCAGATCACTTGAAGAAGGCTTACAAGTGAGTAACAAGTGAAAATATTTTGTTTAAAATTTCCTAAATTATTTTATAGACTTTTAGAAGATAGAGTGAAAGACATACAAATAAGAATTGAGAAATAACAAGAACTAACTATTTCAATTTGTTCTTCAGTTCTTCATATGCAGTTCTGTCATGTATAATAAATAAATAAATGTATTTCATTATTTCTGGCTCACCTTAAATAATGATCAACACCTGACCCTTTTTTGTGCTCATAATCACAAATTATTTCTAATGATATCACAGCTACCAGCTTCATGAGGCTAGGATGGTATGCTGCTATGGCAACTAGTGGCTTTAATACATACCCCTATAAATAAACAATACCTGTTACTATTAATAGTACACAGTTCCATGTTACTATTTATAGCACACAGTTCATGTTACTATTTATAGTACACAGTTCACGTTACTATTAATAGCACAGTTCATGTTACTATTTATAGTACACAGTCCATGTTTCTATTTATAGTACACAGTTCATGTTACTATTTATAGTACACAGTCCATGTTTCTATTTATAGTACACAGTTCATGTTACTATTTATAGTACACAGTCCATGTTACTATTAATAGTACACAGTTCACGTTACTATTAATAGTACACAGTTCACATTACAGTACACAATTCATGTTACTATTAATAGTACAGTTCATGTTAATACTACACAATTCATGTTACTATTAATAAAATGTTTTACTATTAACATACCTTGTAATCAGGTAGGTTTATAATAAGATAATCACGTATAACTGGTAATAGTTCCGAACTACACAAATCCAAGTAATTCACATGATCACATCACACACACATACATAATGTTACCATGGCAACAAATCCTGATGATTATTAGAATTCTCAAGTAAAAGTTGTATGCAAGTAATTGATTCTTTTTGTAATTGTGTGGAATCAGATGCCTTCTGACAGAAGAGTACACACGATAGGAGCCTCCCTAGTAACAGTGGGGTACATCTTAATAATAGCTGATATGAATTCAACTTTTTCAATACTTGATGAATAAACTGTACAGACTGAAGTGTATTAATTATTATAAAAGGGAGGGGCTCATTGTCATGACAACTCACTAGAAATAATGCCGATGATGATTGAGGAAATGTTAACTCTTGAGCAGTAATAATATTAATACTTGATAAAAGAAGATTACTAGAATAAAAGTGAAGATTACTAGAATGTTACTAAACTATAATGAAGATTACTGAAAATTACTAGAATGGAAGTTAAGATTACTGAAGATTACTAGACATTAACTTACCATGCATCTGAAGAGGGTGTGTCTGTAAACACAGGGGCAAACAGTAAAATGAATGGATTAGGGGCGGTACCCATTAATAGAGACGGAGGTTGTAGATACGAGTGAAAATATCGTGAAAATATTTGTTTTATTTTACGATTAACAAATTCATCTCTCTGAGGTTCCAAGTTGAAGAGACCCTGTAGAAACTAAATATTAAGATCATAATTTTACAAACGTATGTAAATACATCCACATAACATACATGATGTAAATGTCCTTTAATTAACTGGGACATTCCCTGGGGTGACGGTCGCCGTGACGATGATACAGGTAGTATCAATGCATCCAGTATTTGTGGTAATAAACATCTTGTTGAAGTCTAAAATGGAAATTTAATGATTTAATAATACACAGATACATGCACGCATGCTATTTAAAAACATCATGTTACCATGGTTACCTTACTGTAAATAAGTGTTGAACAGTGACGTACAAGAGCCACTGATACTCTATAACAAGTTCTATAGTATGATGTCATAATGATGTAATGATGTCATAATATGAATATGCCATACTTGAGGGATGTGGTACCAGATAATGCTGGATCTAAGTATCGACAAAAATCTCCTCCCAATATTGTAGATAGTTTCTCTCTCCAGGAGAGTTTCTCCTGTACGGAATACTTAAAAAGGTATGCAGGGTTTGTATCGTGGTTTCCATGGTGATATACTTACTGCAGAGGAATGACGAGTTGCTATACCCTTGAGTATTTGATGAAGAAGAGTGATAGAATCTGTCACCTGTGAAAAGATAAATATCAGAGTATATCCACTATCCCACTATATCTATCCCTATCCATCCAGTCATCTACCCATCCATCCATCTATCTATCTATCCATCCATCTATCTATCCATCCATTCATTAATTCACTCACCTCTACGTCAGACACATTAATAAGGGAACCAACAAACTCAATTTTAGGCAAAACTCTAAATAATGCATTGTACATGCGATGATATATAATATAACACACGCCAACCTTGTGAGTTCTTGAAGATATATAGACTGTGGTTGACCTGATAACAGAATGGATCTGAGCCATGAGTGACAAATACCTAACTGTGTCCTCTCTTCACCAAGTAATTTAGTACGTGTAATATCATTAGTAATTATATGAGACAAGAATGGACACACAACACTGGAGATCAATATATAATTATAATTATGTACATGTATATAACAGACACACATACGTTGGATGAGTTGTCTCAGCAAATCCTATTTTATTCAAAAGTCTTGAAGCAGCTGTTTGAGAAGACATCCTACAATGAACAACTCGTACACATGTATATCACATGATATAATAATCCAACCATTCACTAGAAAACTCAGTCATAATGGATGCTGTACTAGCCAAAAGAGGAAGACAAGATTCCTCAACTCTCTTCACTATACCAGGACAACATTGACTCCATAGAGTTTTTGAAAAACCTGAGTAAGGATAGAGATAGAGAGAGAGGAGGGCGATAGAGAGGAGGGAAATAGAGAGAGGAGAATGAAGACATGAGGTTATTGGAACATAGTGATATACTACATTAGTAACATTACATACTTCTCAATCTTTCAACTTTGTAAGTGTCATCAGTTTCCATGGCAACTGAACTGGGTTTACATAGTTCTCGAAACTGGGAGCTATTGTCAAATATTTGATAAAAGAAGAAATCAAATAAATAATTAATTAATGTTAATTAATTAATTAATACATAATTATATATACCTTAATGACATAAATACATTAGATACAAAATTGAGTACCATGTTAAAACTCGAATCAAAATTTACTCCAAATAGTTCTCCGATATAAGATCCTATAAATAGATAGATAGATAAATAGCCGGTAGATTATTAAGATATGTAATACCAAATAGATGCTCTGCTCCTGAAACCACACCCACTCCCATTTCTATTAGTTCTTGTAGTCCATCTAATATCATTGATATTACATCACAGAGAAGAGTATGTGTATCATGAGAGGAAGAGACTAGCTCTCTAAAGAATAAATTATAAATAGATAGATAGATAGATAGATAGATAGATGGATAGATAGATGGATATAGATAGATAGATAGATGAATAGACAACTAACATACTTGCAGAGAATGGATAGATTTGATGTAATTTTCACTATTAAAGGTTCTGGTATAGGTACACTCTTCCCTTGATACATTAATAATAACACAAATATACCTAGTGATAAATATATATATATGTTAGTGTGTGTGTGTGTGTGCATTCTCATAACTATCAATACACATGAGTGAGTACCTTTCCATAGTAGTTTTAGATTTTTCTCACTAGTGGAAACCATTTTACGATAAGATAAAAACGAATATAATTGTTGACCCTAAAGTAAATCAAAGGTTACTATTAATAGAATACATAATGTTACTATTAATAGAATACATAATGTTACTATTAATAGAATACATGTAACTAATAATAAAATACAATGTTACTAATAATAGAATACATAATGTTACTATTAATAGAATACATAATGTTACTATTAATAGAATACATAATGTTACTATTAATAGAATACATAATGTTACTATTAATAGAATACATGTAACTGATAATAAAATACAATGTTACTATTAATAGAAAACATAATGTTACTATTAATAGAATACATGTAACTAATAATAAAATACAATGTTACTAATAATAGAATACATAATGTTACTATTAATAGAATACATAATGTTACTATTAATAGAATACATAATGTTACTATTAATAGAATACATAATGTTACTATTAATAGAATACATGTAACTGATAATAAAATACAATGTTACTATTAATAGAAAACATAATGTTACTATATAATAGATACATGAACTAATAATAGAAAACATGTTACTATTAATAGAATACATAATGTTACTATTAATAGATACATGTTACTAATAATAGAAAATATGTTACTATTAATAGAACATAATACATGTTAATATTAATAGAACATAATACATGTTACTATTAATAGAACATAATACATGTTACTATGCTTACAGTTTCATTTGTATCTGATGTGTTGGATAACACAAGAAATAAAGATATAAGATGACTCAGACCCTTTGAGGTAAGCTCCAGAACCCTTCTCTGGGAGAATTTAGAATAAAACCTAAACAAAAAAGGTACAGTAATAAATATTTCATCTTCAAAACTACACACCTTGATTTCATTTGCCGCCAAAACTGACAACCGTCTCTAAGACAACATGCAAGTATTCTTAGAAATAGTTCAAAACTTGTTCCTTCTACAAAAAAACTGTTGCTACATAAGAAAATATTAATTAATATTTAATTAATATACAATTAATTATATCAACCTAGTATCTGGAATCATACTATTATTTATAATATGAAGATACTGGTGGATTGACTAGCTCCAAATTGTTTCCATGACAACACACAACTAATAGACTTACTAGTCATTAAGTCTCGATCCACATAATGTGGTAATATGATCATACCATTCACGACAAGTCAATCTGTCAGTTTGTACGTATGTTAATTAATAGACTATGAATAGATATGTTATTATGATACCTGTCTAAAGTTAATAATTCATCACCTCCTACACTAGATAAATGAAATGAATCATTCTAAAAGAAATAAATAATATAATATAAATAATATTGGGAAACATGTTATTACTGTACTGTAACCATGGTGATCAATCACCATGGTTACAGATTACTATAAATAATTATTTTAATTACATACCAAATGTTTGTGATAATAGTCCCATCCTATGATAATAGGAAGAACAGAAGGAGGTGACCACTTCTCATATATATATAAACAACAGCTCATGTACCATCGAAGATGTGATTCAAAATGAGGAATGACAGACTATTAGATGAAATCATAAAGAAAGAACTAAGAATACATATCTTTATACCTGTTGTTTAAAACTCTTAGCTAATAGAACCTGCACCATCTTCCAATTTCCAATTGTTGAATTCTATAGAATACAAATCATATGATAGTCACATGATACACATAGGACATTACTAAGTATCACATGTCTATCACATGATAATACTTCACCTCTTGTTTTCCATTTAATTTCCCATCAATTGTGTAACTATAGAGACCAGTAAACTGTGATATAATCCACCAACTAAAACAATATGGTTCTTGAGGAGAGACAGGATGTTCAGTGGGTGTGATAGATGATGGTTGATCTTCAGATAACTCTGAAGCTATTCTTGAAATCATTTCCCAAAAATTCTATACAATGGCATATGAACAGACAGAGAGAGAGACAGACAGACACTAACATTAGTATTATGAAACTCAGCCATTTTATCAACCCCTCTAGATACAAGTAACCACACCTCCATAAAACATGGACAACGATATAAACCAGGAACTTTATGATGATGTAATGAGAAACTCTATCAATATAAAAATGATTCATAATGTCACATGACTGTCACATGACTAACCTGATTAAACCTAGCAGCTGCTTCAGATAGCAATGTTCTAATCAATAGATCACATGACTCCATAAACATAGTTACATATTTAGTACCTAAGTGTATATATGTACATGTATCTATGTATGTCATAAATAGATACATGTACATACCATACTGTATATGTACATATACATGTATTACCTACATACATACAATATATATATACACAATGTACATACATACATACATATATACATACATACATACATACACACATATATACATATGTACATACATATAAACATACATACATACATATATACATACATACATACATACATACATACATACATACACACACTTAAACTAACTTGTATTATCATATATATTAACACGATATAGAACAGAGATAAGAGTCCAATATAAGTGTAGTATCAAATGAATAACAGATTCAGTATGATCTTCATTATACATTCCTATAATATCATCAAGTGATTCCAGTGAAGTGATGGCATTGGTCAGATGTGTTATGATGTCATCCAATGTTCTTGTAATTAGTGGGTGTGGTTTATTTGAAGTGAGTCGTGACATTTGAGAATCAATAAAATGAAGAAATTTAATACAATGTTCAACTGCATTAGTATGTTCATCTGTAATGAAATAAGTAGTGTGAATGTATGTACATGTACGTATGTATGTACGTATGTATGTATGTATGCATGTATGTATGTATGTATGTATGTACATACACATATATGATACATGTATATACAAGTACACAACTATATTGTTTATACCTGTTGCCATTGGAGATGTCAATTGTTCAAAAACAATATTTACTTGTTTACGAAAACAGAAGAAATTCATAACAGCATTGTCTGTAATAGCTTGACATGTGACAGTCATGTGACCACACAGTGATGTCACAGATTCTTTAAACAGTGCCGGGAAAGGATCTTTATTATCCAACAACCTATATAAATATGTATTAGATAGGAGGTAGGCTACTCTCTATCATGACCTACAATATGGTTGCTATGGTAACATATGTACATGTAATACTGACCACTTTAACATTCCTCTTCCTACAAGTCCATCACTTGACATGTTACTAAAGAGTTCAACTCCTGTTCCTCTCCTTCCAAAACAGGTCAAGTGAGGTAAGTCTGGAAAAGATTGAATATCATACCATATCATACTAACATGATGTCCACCTTCTTTATGACTCAATGTGGTATCCTGTGTATCTGGTAGAGTAATATCTGTGCTGGAACACTCAAGAGGCATGTCATCCACTTCGAATAAACCATCCATCAACTCATCCATCTTCCTTTGAAGTTTGAACCAAAAGAATTTCCCGGGTAAATATAAGATACAATCTGATTGGTCAATTCAATTTGTATGGAGTTTTCTCTTAATTTGAATATATACGGTTCTACCCACGTGGAACCATGTCTCTTGGAATATTGAGAACATCATATCTTCTCAGATCATCATGGTTTGTGTCTCGTGATGCAGTAAGAATTAATTACATTAAATCTAATATGATGTATATATTGATTATAATGTAGATACGATATGTTAATTCTCGTGCTCAAGAAAATACTGAAGAGAAAATTAGAACTGAGCCTACCCCAGAGGAACTAGAAAAAGAAGGTGTATAAGTTAGTCTCAATCCTTCTCATCATCCACCTCTTGTTTCTCCTAACAGAGCCATGGATGCAAAAAGAACTGATTGCATATTATCATGGGAAGAATCTCTTAGCTAAAATGATGGGAAGCGATCCTGAAACATTTACGGAAAAAGATGTTGAAGTAATTACAAATAGATATACAAACTAATAATATAATTCATTTATTTATCGCAGGAAGCCATACATTATCTTTTGCCATCGTCACTGACAGCTAAAGATGCACGACCATCCCTAAAGGTAGTTTTTTTTATAGATAATAATAATTATTATTATTTTATTTCATGCCAGCATCCATCAAAAATATTTCCAAAGAGGAAAGGTTTGTGTAATGTAATCATGTGACTTTTAATCACATGACTTATTGTTTAGAGGCTGCCTTTGATTCTCGGGGACGTCCTTTAGAATCTGCTTTCTACACTGGATTTCCGGCTTACTATAATCTGATATATGTAATGCAAATATATATACAATATATTTTACCACCAGCATATTCTATTGTTTAGGAAATATATCAAAATTCTAAACTTCTGAATGTCTATGAGACTGAGACCAAGACTGATTCCAAACCACTGGATCCTGAACATGTGGTTGGAGAAACAAAGAACAAGACTGATTCCAAACCACTGGATCCTGAACATGTGGTTGGAGAAACAAAGACTAAGACTGATTCTAAGCTGGTTACAGATTCGGCATCTGGAGAGGAAATTCTTGAAATACTAGCTCCGGAACCAGTCTCAAGAGGGACGGAGACTGAAACTCAGGATTTATCAGTAGAGATGTTAACACAAAATACTAGTAGTGATCCAAATATAACAGACTGTGATGAACAGGACATGACAGAGGTGCCTCCCTTATCATCTTCCACTCAAACTAGATGGGTCAAAAAGGACACACTCTCAAACATTATAGCTGAAGAGCTAACAGATGAACAGGTTTGATTCTAAATGATAATATAACATCGAGATATCATTTCTCATTACCTAGTATCAAGAGCTGATTAATCGGTTATCAATATTGTCTAGTCACAAAAACAGTCACTTGATAAGTGAGTTTCTAGACATTTATCGGAGACCTGTGTTTTTGTATCGAAGTCAAGCCAACCTCCCAAAAGTATATCTAGATATATGCATTAATATATATTAAACATGTACATACATACATACATACATACATACATACATACATACATACATAGATTAATTCTCGAGGATATTCATATTCAGTTGGTAGAAGAAAGACATCAGTAGCTCAGGTATGGTTGAAAGAAGGTTGTGGAAATATTATAGTTAATGAAAGAAGACTAACAGAGTATTTTCCAAGAGTTGAGGACAGGTGAATATCAGCAAGTATGTCCCTTAATTATAATTAATTAAACTATCTCCCAGGCAACAAGTCTTGTATCCGTTTCTTGTTATTGATCAACTTGGAAAATGGAATGTTGAGGCTAAAGTACGAGGTGGAGGTATAACAGGTTTGTTTATCCTGTTTTATAAATAATACATGTATTAGTTAACTCCATAGGTCATGCCGGTGCTTTGAGATTAGGTATCAGTAAGGCTCTGTTAGGATTTCCTGGTAACCATAGTAACCTACTGGAGAATGGTATGTATATATGCAGGGTTCTGACCAAGTTGATTTGTATGGTAGTTTATGTATTGATATGAGGTGACCACCTCAGACCAGTATGGGGACAGAACCCTGAACTGTATACTGACATCATTAATTTTATATTGCCATTGTTTTGTAGCTGGTCTGTTAATTAGAGATCCTAGAATGGTTGAACGAAAGAAACCAGGTCAAAAGAAAGCTAGAAAGAAATTTGCATGGTAAGCACTTGTAATTGAAATGTTTTAATTATTAATTATTTATATTTAATTACAGGGTGAAGAGATAGTTATCAATTATTATATTTATTAATTATATTTGTGATGTGTTGTTCATTAGATAATAAATCACTTTCAAATTGTTCAGTATCATATCCTGTAGTAAAAATAATTATTACTATATATTTTATGTAAAGTACCACATAGATCCTACATAGATCTCTGTAATATAACATTTATCATTACCTTGAGTTCAATCAATTGAGTTTGATCGGTATCATAGCAACATAGCATGTGATCTACACATGACAAGCATGTGATAAGTATATTTTTTGCCGCCTTAGCTCTTCCATTTGATAATAAAGAATTCCCTTTCAGCCATAAAATTTGACAAAGAAGGACACACTTGTTAAAACCAGTCAAACCAGTTATACTGGTATGAGATGAGAACAATGTGTGAAGTTTATCTAATATGTGATGAGCATTTTCAATATTTCCGGCATTCTTGTGAGCTTTGTATAAAAGTAATAAAACAGTTGAAACAGGAGGAAGTGAAGATGGCAGTAGCTGAAGAATATAAATAATAGTAATATTGATGATGATGATGATAATCAATACCAATCGACCATTCATTAATATCGTACATTCATTAATATCGTACATACATCAGCACATCACACTGCATTACAATATAATCACTGTACTAACCTGTCTCTGTACAGAATTATCAACAACTATTTGTAGATGTTCAGCAGCTACAGAATATCTACTGAGTAATTAAATAAACTAAAACATTTAAACATGATTATATACTTGCTGGAATCCAGTGCTCTTCTTCCCAAATCAAAGGTAGCTATTAACAATCCTTCTTGTTCTTGATTAGTGTAACATTGTGAAGATAGTCTTCCATTAACTAAATATATCCTTTTTCTCAAATTATTATCATTCTTCTCTTTCAATACCTGTCAAATCGATGTAAAGATTGAAATCGTAAAACTTCCAGTGCTAACTTTTACAATCAGTTCTCTCATTTCCAGTTCTGCTGCAGTATTTTGTAGTTTCTCAAATATAACTGCAGAGTTCGTCATTGCAGGAATACAAGTGGTAGAATCATTTAGACATTGAGAGTAGTAGTATAATGACAAGTGGTATTTACCCTGAATTACAAAATAACATAGAATAATGTAGAGAGACTTAGCTACCTGGATAGGAGACACAATTATTACAGCAGCTAGGTTATAACTTGCAGCACGTAGCTAGGGGAAGGTTGTAGCTTGCAGCACATAGCTAGGGGAAGGTTGTAGTTTGCAGCACGTAGCTGGGAGAAGCCTGCAGCTTGCAGCATGTAGGTAGGAGAAGGCTTCAGCTTGCAACACGTAGCTAGGAGAAGGCTTCAGCTAGAGGACTTACAGTATATAGCTGGGAGAAGCCTGCAGCTTGCAGCACATAGCTAGGAGAAGCCTTCAGCTAGAGGACTTACGGTAACTGGAAGAAGCCTGCAGCTTGCAGCACGTAGCTAGGAGATGCCTTCAGCTATAGGACTTACAGTAGCTGGGAGAAGCCTGCAGCTTGCAACGCGTAGCTAGGAGAAGGCTTCAGCTAGAGGACTTACAGTAACTGGAAGAAGTCTGCAGCTTGCAGCACGTAGCTAGGAGAAGGCTTCAGCTATAGGACTTACAGTAGCTGGGAGAAGACTGTAGCTTGTAGCATGTCGCTATAATGAGACAATAGTTTGGATTTTTAGGGATTTATATAAGCTAGCTGGGACTAATTGTAGATGAACGATGAGTAAATGAAACAATCTAATAGCTGACCATTCTCTCAAGACAGTTACCCATCAGTAGATTCAAACAGGCATTATCACTAGAATTATAAAAACTAGAGTTACTATGAAGTTGTGAGAAACATTCTTCAAATTGCTCTTCCATGTAACACTGATAAACTAAATAATAGAATATCTTCAAGAAGTTATTGAACTATAGTCCATACCACTAGAGTAAGCTTCATCAAAAGGATGTAGAGAAGAATCTTCTCTGATACATTTTCTTTTAAGAGTAAATAATTCTGATATATCAATATCGTCACTAGTAACTTCATAAATGAATATCAAACTCATCATGTTACTATAGAAACTAATAACTTACTAATCCTTTCTGAAATGTATTTGAAAAATTCAATCTTTCTGATGCAACCGATCACAAAACCTATTATTATTAGCAGTACAAACTTCAGTTATAAAACAGACGCATATACAACATTTTATTCTGGTTCTATCTGCTAGGAATTATGAACATATACACATATATACACATCACCTTCATTACATGATGAACATTCTTCAATGTTTTCATGTTGACACTGAAGTACTACCAAAATACATTGACATAACAACATGGTGACTATTACAACTACCAGAACACTGACCTCTTTCTAATACCTGTAAATATATATCAATACTTTCTCTAAGCTCAATATCCCTCCCAGATTTCAGCCATATTCTTAGCGATAGTATACCAATGTTACAAACTATTGCTAAATCAGTTTTAATATGAGTACATTGAGGAGGTAATCCTATGTGTGTGTGTGTGTGTATGGTCAGTATTAAATACATGTAGTAATTATTAATTTACATACCAGAAGATTGTATCCATAGCAACATGTATGATTTTCGAATTGATTTCATCTCTGGACACTCTATTGATAACTGAATACACAATCATCAGTAACAGTGTATGTACATGCACACATGTACATATGTACACACACACATATGTATATGTACATACATGTACATATGTACACACACACACGTATGTATACATACATACATGTACATACGTACACACACACACACGTATGTATACATACATACATGTACATACGTACACACACACACACGTATGTATACGTACATACATGTACATACGTACACACACACGTATGTATACGTACATACATACATATACATACCTCCATTTTTGATGCTAACAGATTATTATTATCAATAATCTGTCTTCTTGTTGCTGAGTAAAATATTATAATAATTATTATTATATTACAATATCTTACACATTTTTGAAGATATTCAGTACAAACTGTGAATCATGCATCAACTCTCCTGTTAATTAATAATAATGAATACTAATTAGTGGGTGTTGCCCATACCTCTCTCTCTCTCTCTTTGATCTCTCTCTTTCTCAAGTGTAGTTCATCATGGCTTTATTAAGGCGAGGATTGAGTAAACTAAGAACGAAAGAGTTCAGGGATTATATCACCAGGTAAATAACTGATATACTTGCCCAATTGAATATTATATGATTCCCTTCTCTCTTCAAAACCACCATAACACATAAAGCACAGTAAGTTATTATATTAATAATAATATCATAATTTTATTTCATTTCTCCAATATCAACACATCGTCAGCACTTCTGGGGACCAAGTATGTATAATATATGTATATATGTATGTACGTATGTATATGTATACATTATGTATGTATGTAATGTATGTATATGTGTATGTGTGTATATCACAGTCACACCACATGACTATCACATGCATTAACTAGTTGCTAATTGGGGTATTCCTTTGGCGGCAATTGGTGACATGAAAAACAAAAGTCCTGAAATAATCAGTCCCAAAATGACTGGAGGTAACACAGACATTGTAATGAAAATATAAAACTATCTCCCTTTCCACGCACACATACAGCACTGTGTATATATTCTCTTTTGTTTATGAGGTTTGCTATTAAAGTCCATCCTCGTAACATGCTTTTGTTTGCTTGCCACTTTACAAATGAAACTGCACAGCTGATCCAGTTAGCAAGATGGGCAAAATATGAGTTAGTTATTCCATCCTTCACATGGTATCTATTTATATATTAATCTTTTGTTCTAGGTATGGGGACTCAAAAACTGAGTAGATCTATAAACTATTGTATGACTCTCAAGAGTATAATTAAAATGTATTTTTATTGTACTTATCTATTCCCATGCTATCTATTGTTATTGTACCTATAGACATATGCCGCCTCAAAGAGTATTATTATTATTATTTATTGTGTAGATATACTTTAGTCAGTTTTATAATTAATTTTATTAATTTTATTATTATTTATAACTTGCTGCAACAAAACTGTTACAATTATTAGCTATTAGTTGAATAAGTCCACTACCTATTAATCTTGTAAAATCATCCATCTATTCACTCTATTGGTATACAGTTGTTATCAGGCATATCATGAAATTATTGGTGAAAAGAAAAACCATTTCCCGTGATTCCATTTTGTGTTGGAACTGTTGTTTCACTTTTATTGTCAGTTATATACAATCACAATTGTAAACAATGGTTTGTTTATAATTATAATGCATTTATTTTATATCTTCAGTTGGCCATTCTAGACTTAATCTATCTCTTTTATAATTTATTAATCGTTTGTGAGATATATGATCTGTAGTACTCTCTGTATCCTCTTGTGATTTAAAATGGGAGTGGTTTCGAATTCCCTTCATACGTTTCCTATATAAATGTGGATATATCAGTTTGTATGTACATATAATTATGCTACAAACCTGCTTTTCTGTCTAGTGTTACTATCAATTTGTACCAATTCCATAGCTAGCCATGTAACTGGATCAGTATCTTCTCTCCCATTGGCTGTCGTCATGATATCATGTGGTATTCCTTCTTCACACCCCTTTATCACATGTAGTTCAGTCATGTGATCAATATGTTGAGCTATCAGTGGATCATTAAAATGTTCTGTCTAAAAATTAGAAGATACATATAATATGATCACGTGATAATCCTTCCATAACCATCCCCTATGTGTAGATAGATACCTGTTTAGCTGTTTTGGCTGTTGTTAGTGACATAGGATCATATTCATTAACATCAATTGTGTCCAGAAATACATCCTATATACAACAGACAGACATACATACATACAAAGATACATACATACATGTACATACATACATACATACATACATACATACATACATACATACATACATACATACATACATACATACATACATACATGTACGTACATACATACATACATACATACATACATACATATATACATACATACATACATACATACATACATATATACATACATACATACATACATACATACATACATACATACATACATACATACATGTAGATTATGAGAAAAGATACTTCTGACAAGTGTTAAGTAAAGACCACCCATGACTTAGCCTCTGCCAGTTGAGTCATAGTGGCTTAGTTGAGAATGGGTTCAAGTCCCATCTGGGAATTCAGCATCTTTTTCTCAAAATCCATGTCTTACTCCATATGTATATATATTGTATACTTGTATATACAGATCTATACCTTTGTATTTCTCAATTCGAGGTAATGATTAAAGATACGTCTCCTCTCAGTATCAGAATGAGTGATAGTAGACTCCACACATTTACTTAATGCAATTTGTAGTGGATGAAATACTCGTTCACTCCATTGTTTAAATAGCATCTCTCTCTTACATTTATCACGAGATGTTTGAGTGTCCAAAAATGTTTCTAACTCCTAATAAATACATATATATAATTGATGGAGTTTAGAAAGATGAATCCATAATAACTTTAATGAGATGTTCCTCTGTCTTGCTCAATTGATCACAAAGTTCCTGAATATTTTGAACTTCTGGATCAGTTGGAAGAACCTAATACATATATATATACACACAAGAAAGTAGTGGGATTAATTTTTAAATTAATGAATTCACGAACCATTACATTTCTTCGTGACTTTCTGCTCAACCATTCTTGAGCTCTTATCATTTGACTACAATGCCTCTGCATACTACCAACTGAAATACTAGACGACACCGATGCAGGTTTTGATGCTGTCCTTTTCCCTGCAATCTGTTCTGTGGAAATGGCAGAAGATGGTTTTGGACTTTCTTTAAAACCAAGCAGCTGTTCACACAACTGAGGATCATGTACAGTGATCATGATAATAGCTCTTAATTGTAATACTTGAAGCACTTCAGTTGCTGTTATTTACTCCATTGCATGCAGGTATGATGTTGCCATAGCAATAGGGTGGAGCTGGTAATTTTCAATCTGCAAGTATGACCATGAACACCCACCAACAGCTTTTACAAGACTCATTAGTAGCTTCAGGACACGTAGAAACATGCTGTCTTGTTCGAAGAAAGAATGGTACTGTGAAGGCTGCTTCATTAGGATTCGAGGTATCATTAAGATGCATAATATTTATAATATATATATAATTATATATAATTAGTCTCATGTAACTGTACCAGACTATTATAATCATGTGTAGAATAACTATGCATACAAATGGTTGTGTATGTATGAGTGTATATATAAATGTACTTATGTACATATGTTGTATGGATGTGTGTATGCATGTATGTACATATGCATTTGACATTGTTTATATTATATAAAAGGATGTAAGACTTTTTTATTTATAGCCATCAACAGAACAGATAGAATCGTTACTGAAGGGCTTCAGTAACACATCTGCAACTCGAGAGAAAGGAATTTACTTTAATGGAGCTACGTACACCTGTGTGCGTGCTGATAACAATGCCATATATGGAAAAAAGGTACAATGGTAATATAAATTATGTGTGTGTATAAGATGCATCCAACCTATCCTTCTATCATCCATCCATTCACCCTTTCATCTAATCCTTCATTCATTCGTCCATTCCTTTCATCAACTCCTCTATTCATTCGTCCATTCCTTTCATTAACTCGTCCATTCATTCATCCATTCCTTCCTTCATTCATTCGTCCATTCCTTTCATCAACACCTCCATTCATTATCAACTCCTTCATTGATTAGTCCTACACTACATCCATTTATAGGAAGGGTCGGGATTCGTTGCAATTAAAACCAATCACTTCATAATTTATGGAAGTTACTCTTCCTCAATGTATCCAAGTGTTTGTGTAGAAGCAATGGAAACACTGGGTATGTACATAAATATGATATTACATGTCTGTTATAATTTGAATATTCGAATATATACAGACTGAAATCAACTGGAGAAATGAACTAAAAGTAACTTGTTATATAGCATATCTGTGTAGACATAATGTCTGAGTACAACTACAGATAATACAAGTGACTAACCACAACAATAATACTATGACAATAGCCAAATTACTATACCATAACAATAATATTGTAACTATGACAATAAGTAGCCAAAAGTACTATACCATAACAATAATACTGTAACTATGACAATAAGTAGCCAAAAGTACTATACCATAACAATAATATTGTAACTATGACAATGACTTGTAGTATACCATAACAAGTTACCCTACAATGACATGAAGCCAAATTACTACACATGTATTGTTTTATTACTACAATCATAGTGTCTTATTGTCTTATCTTTTGTGTGTATAAACATTTACCTAATATAGGAGAATATTATAGGAAGAAAGGGAAATGATCCAACTACTATATATAGCACTAGTGATGCTAGATCCTGTCGTATATAAACACTTGATGTCCATTCCTGTCATTCACTGCTCACTTACTGTCAATATTTCTTTGTATGTATGTCATTGATACCATATATGGTGATATCAACACCTCTTCCGTTTTACAATGTTTACATATCATGGATAACGTGTCATGCACATTAAACAAAACACCAATAATCTTTTAAACAAATAGCCGGCATACATACACACAGCAAATACTTCCATATCTGTTAAATTTGCAATTATCATTATATTAACACAATCAATTAATGATTCAGCGGAATTTATATATTAGCATTTTCAAACACCTCTTCAGTTATACGATGTTTACATAATTATGCGTCATGCACATTTTTGAATCAAAACAAAATACCATCAACATTTTATCATATTTACAACAAAATAGCCGACATACATACACACAACATAACTATTAAATTTATATTATCGCAATTGAGTAACAATTCAGTTGCATTTATGTACATGCATTTTCTTGGCTCCAGTGATAACAATATTTGTAATTATCAGGAATCAGGGAGTATACCCATTACTATGGTTACATCATGTTTATAAGCAAATCTATGAACTAACAATAATAATAATTAACAATTCAGCAGTTTCACTATACAACTGATATGGACTGGGTATTTATTTACACGGAATGCACCCATTGAATCTCTTATACAATTTGTCATACAAGTACCAACTTGCCAATTAATTTAATATGTCACTAATTAATTAATAGTGTTAATTATCTTCAACTATAAGTACACCACATTCTGATACGATACAAGATTGTATTGGCCTCTCATTAAAACAATCAAGAGATTCCATTTGCTTCAGTACATCAGTACCTTCGACAACCCTCCTAAGTGAAGAGAAAGAATTCTGTTACCATCAGTCCATATGTCTATCCACAACTCTGTTTGTATGTATATACATACATAGATTGTAATGTCTATACTCACCCAAATGCTACATATTGTTTATCCATCCATGTTGAAGGTTTGAGTGTTATATAGAACTGAGAACTGTTAGTATTACGACCTTCATTAACCATACCTAGTATACCAGGACTGTCATGTGACACTGAATAACTCTCATCTGTTGATTATGATAATTATTAATTATTTATTTTATATTTTCTAAATTACCTGGAAATGTACGCCCATATATAGACATACCACTCAAACCAGAGCCGCCACAAATATCTATTGAGGAATTGTAATTACACGACACACCTTTGTTTATTGTACTACACCTACCTCCTCCCTGTATCCACCCACTTGGGACTATCCGATGGAATATACTATTCAGATAAGAGAGTCGTGTCTCATCTTCTGAGAAACCGTGGTCTCCAGAGCACAGAGAAACAAAATTAGCAGTCGTATTAGGACATAGCTCTCGAAATAGCTGCATATATGGAAATATTATTACATTTGTCCTAATATGTACATGTACATGTACATGTACATATGTAAACAAACTGATAGTGTAGTTATGCACATGTAATATTATCTCTACAATCATTACCTTATATGTACATATAACGAATGGATGATTTGTGGGGGTGTGTATAAATATGTACATGTATGTATGCATCCTTTATTCATGTTTTACTTACAAGTGACACAATATGGTATATAAATGTACATTTATATACCTAATAATTAGATTACTATAACAAGAGACCAGACACACCATAAATAAAAGCGGTCATTATTGTCATGCATATACACAACTACAGTTTTATTAATGCACATGCTAGATATTGAAAATTAAATTTTGTGATTGTAACAATGTAAGACATATGTCTACAAACATATTAGACTGTCATCTCTATTGTTAATGCATTGTTATATTGAGTCATCTTTATTGTTAATGCATTGTTATATTGAGTCATCTTTATTGTTAATGCATTGTTATATTGAGTCATCTTTATTGTTAAAGTATTGTTATATTAAGTCATCTCTATTGTTAATGCATTGTTATATTAAGTCATCTTTATTGTTAATGCATTGTTATATTGAGTCATCTTTATTGTTAAAGTATTGTTATATTAAGTCATCTCTATTGTTAATGCATTGTACTTGTATTGGTCATGTAGTCTATAGTTGATACTACTCATTGATACTCATTGATACTGTCTATGATAGCAAAAATAGGCTCAAAATATGACACTTCATTTTGGCTAAAGGTTAAGTGTTGCATATATTACACTTACAGTAAGACCATATTTTTCCATTTTTGAAAAATCACGCGATGCAATGCAACAATCCTATTACATTAATTATTGCTCAACGATATAATCATTAATTAATGTACATATATATTATTAATTAATGTACATAATTTATACATCATTAAATAATGTACATATGCATTATTAATTAATTCTTTCTATGTACATGTACATGTACATCATTAATTAAAGTACATATACTCTTTCTGTACATGTACATCGTGAATTATTGATGTAATGTACTCTTCTTTATGTACAGTACATATATACATCATTAATTAAAGTACATACGCTCTTCCTGTACATGTACATCGTGAATTATTGATGTCATGTACTCTTCTTTATGTACAGTACATATATACATCATTAATTAATGTACATATACTCTTCCTATACATGTACACACTTCCTATGTGATGTACAAGTACATTATACAATATTAAGTAACGTACACATGATTCCCAAATTCACATGTATATATACATAAATTAATTAAAACACACATATATGTTTATGTTCACATCAACATATTGTTACCTCAAACACTATTTGTCCCAGAGTTTTTCCCTCTACAGATATTGTCATATATACATAATCATACTATATAAAGATAATGAACATCATATATGATAACTACCTCTTCAATTACCTTGTTATTAGTGATGTAGTTGACATATGCTTGATGTGCTATATCAGGAAAATCTATCTCGGCACTTATGAGATGAAATAGACGTAGGTAGTGAAAACATAAAATGAACAAGCTTCAATACATTATATACTACATACATAATATTATTATTTATAATTAGAATATGTTATGAATTATTGAGGTTGAAGTTTTGTCATAACAGAACATTCTAGTGACTACTAGTATCAGCCAGTATCAGGCAGCTATATATTACCAGTATAATTACGACCTTTGGCCCCACAAGTAACAACTATATCCTGATTGTTTTGGCTAGCTATATCAATAAAATTTCCTATTGTGATGTGATGTGCCAGCATTTCTCTTACATAGAATTCTCTAAGTCTGGTAGAAGAGAATTATCTGTTATCCACTGCATGAAAGTTGATGTTGACCATTTAATACAACCATTACTAAATATAACAGCGTCTCTAATCACTTCAGATATTTGCTTCTCTTCACTCTACAGTTGAGGTAAGATTATATATCACTAAGAGATGAAATACAATTATATAATATATATATATAATTGAATGTATTGAAAGGGTGGAGGAATCCAGGGTTCCACAATGAAGTATGTATGTATATGTAATGTGTACATATATAATATATAATGGAATTTGAGGTATGTTTACATTTGTAGTCTCCTGTTTTAGTTTGTCTCTCCTAATATTCCACTGGTATTCCAATAATTCTTCACATTTTGATAGTACGTACTGTTTCGGATAATATTCTATTAGTAACTATATATATATATAATAATAATGTAACCTTTATTAATACTGATCTGGTGTCTTACCTGAGCTATATGCTTAGCTTTGTGATAGTCAAGAGTTCTTAAGTTACCTATAATATGTAATTCTTCCATTAATTCGTTTGGTTGCTATGGAACTACTGCTCCACCCTTCATTTCATATTCATAAGTTAAATAAATGTCTTTCGATAAACTATAGGTGAGTTTTACTTATTCATTGTGTATTACATATATATATATATAATTATATATATATATATATGTATATATATATATTATATAGTTATGTAGATATGTACATATATATATATTATCTATACTATTATGTTATCACAATGGGATACTATATTTTATCAAATTAATGATCACCATAAATGGATAACAAGAATTTTGACAATATTTATACTTAACTTAAATAAAAGTTGGCTTTTTTTCTCTATGGAAGTACATTGAGTAAGTATAATTGTCATGGGAAAGTTATTTGTAGTTTCAAAGCCTAAAGCTTTACCATTTCTTGTGATCTAATAGTCACAAGACTATAATATCATATTTATAATTGCTTAGTGTGTCATTATGTATATTTTGCTTAGTAATTGTGTTATTCATTTATTCTGCACTACACAGTATTGCAGTGAAGCTGAATCATCAAGATGTCTGTAGAATATGATTGGGCTAACACATCTTCATACGAAGATTGGAGAAGTAGTAACTATCATGGGTATAATGGCAATAGAGTGGGTGTTGATGGTAGAGCATCTCAGTTTGATAGTGGTAGAAAGAAGAGGGTTGAGTTTGTGACAGGGACCACTTCTGTTATTAAACCACTCTCTAAACATGACACAGCTGTCAAACATCAAAGAGAAGAAATGGTTACCAGTAGAATGGTCCTCTCAAAAAACCCTCTCCAAAGAGGACAGTCTTCTCCGATTCGAGATGTCAATCATGAAACTCGGAGAGAGAAAAGGAGGGATAAAAGTGAAAGAAAGAGATCAGTCAGTCCACAGTTGAGAAGTCGACATGTAATGGACTCCATAAAGCCTGATCATAGTCAATCACATTATGAATTACCACATAATGATGAGATTGTGAAGGTAAAGAAAGGAAAGTTTGTAAAGAGAAAGATTGACATGAGCAGGGAAGAGAATCGCAAGGATTCATTCATAAGAAATGAACCTATTTGGACTTTACACTTTATTTCATACATGTTATTAATTGCTAGTGGCTTTTACTATACTGGTCAAGAAGATATTGTCAGGTGTTATGCATGTTTAATAGATGTGTTTGATTGGAAAGCTAATGATGATGTTACCGAGAGGCACTTGGATGCTAGTCCTAATTGCCCTCACTTGCGAAAGTATTATCTAAAATCGATAATTAATGAGATATGCCCAAAAAAATTTCTGCAGTTTTCCGATTTTGCAAATCGTTACAAATCTTTTACAACATGGCCTATTCCAAGAGAAATTAGTGGAAGAAGACTGGCTGAAGTGGGTTTCTTTTACACTGGAAGAGATTTACAAACTCAATGTTACAGTTGTGGATGTATTAAAGATGACTGGACAAAGGGAGATGACCCAACCAGTGTACACATAAGCCTGTGTGAACAATGTCCTCACATACTTCCTAAAATGTATAAAGTTGAATACAAAACATATACTGATCGACTTAACTCTTTTAAAAATATGCCTATTGATGTTCCTGTTAGTAAAGAAGAGTTTGCTCATGGTGGATTTGTTTTACGTCGATCTCCATGTACTGTACAATGTCCTGAGTGTGATCTACTTTTGGATACTTGGAACAAGGGAGACAACCCTATGGAAATACATTACAAGTTAAGAAATGACTGTCCTTTCATTAGAGAGGAAGGTGAATCAAAGATAGAATTAAGGCCCATCTCATTTCCAGAGTCTATTTATTGTGAACATGAAGATGTAACCAGTAAGCCTAAGAGTGCTCCCACACCCAAACCAAGAACAAAGAAACAGGACGAAATAGATGAAACACCTTTTCATGAAATATCTTCTGAAGTTCGTTATCCCCCTAACTTTAAACGTTCAAAATCTAATTCGTCTTCTTCTTCTCATAAATCTTTACCATCACAACCCTCATCAGACAGTGAAGATATACCACATCTGCAGAGGTCACTATCACATCAGCAGAGTTCATTCTCAGATGACGATACAGTTTGCATCATCTGTTTGGACAAATCAAAGGAATATGCTATTATCCCTTGTGGACACTGGTGTGTATGTCGAGACTGTGTAGAGAAAATAACACGCTGTCCAGTTTGTCGCACGAGAAAAGAAAATGCCCTTAGAATTTATAATCCATAAAATAAGATTTTGTGTTACATCATTGCATATTGCTATTATAATGTGCATTGTTATAATGATTATAATACTCTTGAACTATCTACCCACGTTTAAAGCAAGACTAATTATTACTAGTTCTAGTTTAACTATACCAATTCTTCCTTTAGTTTCACTATGTATGACTATGATCTAGGTTATCAGTAATATAATGCACTAGTTCTTCACTATGCCTATGATCTAAATATTCCTTTAGCTTCACTATGTATGACTGATCTATATAGATTATCAGTAATATAACCTAATGTAATAGTTCTTCACTATGATCTAGATATGATCTAGATATTTCATCATTATCAGTAATATAACTTATGTATTATACTAGTTCTTCAGCTTCACTCATGGTATTTCATTATTATCAGTAATGTAAACTTATGGTTGGGGGAATTACTGTTTGTGACATTGAATTCAAACAGATATTACATCTCATCTTTTAGTTTCAATATTACTATATATATAATAATATGTAATATAGTACTGAGTTTAGTTATATTGATAATGACTTGATATTAGCTGTGGTTGACCATTAGTAGAGGTGTGTCTTCATCAAGATAATTATCATATTCAGGTGCACTGCTGGGTATCACTGGAAGTGTAGGTACGTGGGGAATCTACAACAGGATGATGATATAAACAGCTAACACTATATATAACAGAACACACAAGCATTAATAGTATAATATATAGTACAGGTTAAAGGTAATCTCCCTAATAAAGAAGTTCAAAGGGTTGTTGATTAGATTAGTAAATTCATCACAGTATTCATTAGGGCAATAGTTCAATTCATTATTAGTATTACACAAGCCACCCACAAGGGGGTTCCCTTTTGGGTGGGTGTCTAACTGCACAACAGAATCATAGTTACGTACTTCAGATATTCCAAGAACTGTTATTACAGTGTATTCCAAGAAACTATGAACTCATTGATAAACTGATTATATATACATTACCAACTAACATCCCTTTATGATAATTAATAACTCGTTTGCTTTGTGCGCATTCAAAAGTTTTTGCACTACCTTTCCAGAGACTCTTGATCTGCCTCTAATTAAATATAATATCTACTAGACAATTACTTCATATCTCCAGGGCAACCAACAACCATGTCTTTACATCCTTCTTAGCTCAGTACATTAAAATTAATTAATTTTAAGATGTATAACTAGATTTTGAGTATCAATGCTATGTTATATTCATGTGTTAATTCATGTAATGTACTGTTTTTGTTACACATACAAATAACACTTTTTATATAAACCTGGAGAGGACAAAATATAGTTACCATGGCAACTTATGCAGTATAACTACCTGAATTTGTAAGAGTTGTTTTTTGGCCAGGTTTGCAGGATGAGATTGACTACGTTCAATCCAGGTAAATCTTCGACCCATTCTAGGCTGACTACCAGCTTCCTCTATGGTCTGTTGACGATGTAATCGCACTCGCGCTCTAGCCACTGATATCCTTCGATGAACATCAATATATAAATCCGTCTCATCAACAATCTCTTCACCTATCAACTCCTCAATTACATCCTCAAGTGTAATGATACCAACTAAATCAGGCTATTAACAGCATCATTAGTTACACATCATATGACCTTTGTACCTTACCTCAGAATCATTGGAGTCTTCGTATACTAAATACAAATGACCTAAAAAAGTTAAATATATAAAGTATATACTATAATGTTCCATTTGTCTGTCTGTTGGTTAATCCATCCTATACACAAGGCATATTCCATAACTTAATATTTAAGCATGAGTTTGGGCCCCTTATTCGATATACAGCTTAACTGTTACCCTCTTGCAATCTTGCATGTACACAAATACTCACTTCTTCCAGTCTGAAACTGATTCAATATATCAAATAAAGGTGTATTAGTAGAACAAGATGGCGGTCTAATCGTAGCACCCTCAATGTTTCTAATTGGAATATTCCCGTCAGGATCAAGTGTAATTAATTTTTTAACTAGAAGCAAGCCCACTATATTCTTCTGATGATCCTGGTATACTGGAATTCTTGAATATCCTTTGATCGTAATCTAAGAAATTAAGAGTTATATGACACTTATGGTATCCATACGTGTTGAGATGTACTGTATCCATGGCAACATGTCCAAGTTTTTCATTGACATTAAGCATGAAGACTGATTCTAAAGGAGTCATGGCATCTCTAACTGTCTTATCTCTCATCTCTAGTGCTCCCTGCATAAACAATAGATATAGTTATAAACAAAGATAGATAGATACATGTTTCGTAGATATGTTTACCTTAACGATTAGCACTTCATCATATGATAATGGTTCTTCATTTTCTTTATCTCGTCCTCCATGAATCTGAACTAGCTCTCGAAGTTCTATTTAAAATATTTTAAAATATTTAAATACAGAATAAATATACTAATCTAACGTACCAGCTCTCCTAAAGAAGGTACCATGTTCTTGTCCAAGAACACAATCAAGAAACTTTGCAATCGGAAAAGCAACAACAAAAAAAAAAGCCATTAATAGATACACCAGGCTGTAATATGAGATATGCAAAAAATGTGTCTAACTGACATCAGAATATACTATACAGTGTCGTGTTACTTACGGTGTGCAATAATATCCTACAGCCAATCCAAATCTAGTGCATAGTGCTTGAGGAATAATTCTAATTAAACAGATAGATAGATAGATGAGTTACTAGTTAAATAGATAGAGATAGGGAGGAATGTCTAATTCATTACTTACTCTCCAAATAATAAGACAGCTGTTACTGATACAACGATAGCTACTATTTCATTAGTAATCTTATTTAGAAAGATTGGCATTGATTCCACAGCTACAGCATTAGCTAATAGTAATGTTACTAGTAATAAATGATGCTGTTTGACTAGTGTAATGATACGAGAAGCATATTTCTGTTCTTTAGGTTTACCACTACGTTTCAAAACTTCTAAACTTAGTATATCAAGAGATAGGAGTCCCATAGTTAAACCAGACATTAACCCTATTTAAATAGAAAAAGATAATAGTATATATGTACATATAATTATATATATAATTTATATAAATGTATATATATATATATGGTTTTAGAACATGTATTTTTGTATGTGATGTAACTATACATGTATCTATCCATCCATCCATCTATGTATATCTATCTATCTATCTATCTATCCATCCATCCATCTACCCATATATATATATATATATATATATATATATATATTATACTAATTATATATAACCTGCAAATAAGACTAGAAATACATATATCACTAGATATCCCCAGAAAATGCCATCAGTAGGTGTGATATTTCCACTTCCATGATCAATATTATGATATATACTTCCATTACACTCAATATTTTCAGTATGTTTAATATAGAAACACAGAACACTATGATTATCAGTATCATCCATTTGTAAGTGCAAAGTGCATCAATGATGTAATGATTATTAATTAACAAATGCTAATGGAATAAAAAAGTCTGCTACAAATATTTTAGTTAATAAGTTCATCATCCGGTTCAATCAATAATGGAGCAACTTCATTGTCAGTCTCAGTATCCAGAGCTACAGTATCTGTAACAGTCACAGGATCGTTAGTCTTCTACCAATATAAATAAATAAATCAATGAATATCATTATAAATATATAACATACAATAGCAGGATCAGAAATATCTGAAGTCCATTTTCGTCTCCGTCCCTTTTTAGCTCCACTTCCTGTCTCTGATGGATCACTTTGTTGTTGACGATATAATTGTACTCGAGCTCTAGCTACTGATATCCTCTTATGAACATCAATATATAAATCCGTCTCATCAACAATCTCTTCACCTATCAACTCCTCAATTACATCCTCAAGTGTAATGATACCAACTAAATCAGGCTATTAACAGCATCATTAGTTATACATCAAATGACTTTTGTACCTTACCTCAGAATCACCGGTGTCTTCGTATACTAAATACAAATGACCTACACAAAATTAAATGTTAGTCTATCCATCCATCTATCTATCCATCCATCCATCCATCCATCCATCCATCCATCCATCCATCCATCCATCTATTCATTACTTCTTCCAGTCTGAAATTGGTTCATAACATCAAACAAAGGTGTATTAGCAGAACATGATGGAGGTGGAATGCTTGCACCCTCTAGCTCTCTTACAGGTGTATTATCTTCAGGATCTAACTTAATTAGTTTTTTAACAAGGAGTAACCCGATAATATTCTTAGGATCATTCTCATATACTGGAATCCTGGAATGACCACTGACAATAACCTAACCATGGAACAGAAAGGGTTAATAATTACTGCCATATATGGTAAAAATTACGACAATACTCACAGTATCCATGGTAACATTTCCCACTTTATCATCAACATTAAGCATGAAAACTGATTCTAATGGTGTCATGGCATCTCTAACTTTTTTATCCCTCATCTCTAGTGCTCCCTGTAAGTGGATGAATAGATACTTTGATATATAGATACAGACCAATGGTTGAATTGATAATGGTAGATAGATAGATATATTAACCTTAACGATGAGCACTTCATCATATGATAATGGTTCTTCATTTTCTTTATCCCTTCCTCCATGAATCTGAACTAGCTCTCGAAGTTCTATTTAAAAATATTTTAAAATACAGGATAAATATACTAATCTAACGTACCAGCTCTCCTAAAGAAAGTACCATGACCTCTTCCGAGAATACAATCCAGAAACTTTGCAATTGGAAATGCAACAACAAAAAATAGCACAATTAATACATACACCAGCCTGCAATGAAAATAATTCTTCACCGATTCTCTTAATTAGAAACACAAGATTAAAGATCCCCAAATAGCACGCTAATTATAACATATATGGTATATACTTACGGTGTACAGTAATATCCAATAGCCAATCCATATCTAGTACATAACGCTTGAGGAATAATCCTAGTTGGATAGATACATAGATAGATAAATAGAAAAACTGATAGATGTATCAATAGATAGATAAATAGATAGATGGATCTAAGATGTTCATCACTTACTCTCCAAATAGTAAGACAGCTGTTACTGATACAACAATAGCTACTATTTCATTAGTAATCTTATTTAGAAAGATTGGCATTGATTCCACAGCTATGGCATTAGCTAATAGTAATGTTACTAGTAATAAATGATGTCGTTTCACTAGTGTAATTATACGAGAAGCATATTTTCGTTCTATAGGTTTACCACTTTTCTTCAGAACCTCTAAACTTAGTATATCAAGAGATAGGAGTCCTATAGTTAAACCAGACATTAACCCTGTAAAAAAAAAATCATCATTAATTATTGAAAAAAACACATTTTAGAGTTCCATACCTGCAAATAAAACAAAAAATATGTACCCCAAGAGATAGACCCAAAACAATGGTTCAGTTGCTGATATTTCTCCTTCACTAGAATCACCACCGCTGTCTATAGTCCCGTTACACTCACTACTGTATATAGTCCCGTTACACTCACTACTGTATATAATTTCATTACAGTTAACCTCTCCATTACCAATCAAGGTACAAGTCACATTCATAGCAAACAGCTGCAAGACCACAACTCACAGGTACAGGAAGTTTACAGCCACACCCTTCAGCCACGTGGCTTAGCGCATGCGCAATTAACAACTACTGCGCACACTCCAACCTACGTCGCTTTTTAGAAATGATTCGTGTATGTATGATCGGTTGTGGAGCAATAGCTAGACAACATTTAAAAGCATTGCAGTCTATTAAAGACACTCATATTATTGTTACAAGTTTAGTAGATCCAAATGAAACAGCTGCTAGAAGTTTGAAAGAGCTGCTTCATCAAGATGATCATTGTAAAGTATGTACCCTGCAGCCATTGATCTCTAATATATTATCGTGTTCCCTACTAATAGATATTCTCTACACTAGAAGATGCTAATAAATATTCATCATATGATGTTGCACTCATCATGGTACCTCATGATCTACATGTACAATATGCAATTCAGTGTTTACAATCTGGAAAACACGTATTTCTGGAAAAACCAGTTTCACACACGATAGAAGGATGCATTGAGCTAATGAAAGCTGCTGAATCTACAGATAAAGTTATAATGATTGCAGAAAATGCTCGTTTCTGGCCTGAAGTATGTTCATTATTATTCATATGGTGTCAGAGATTCAGTCTCATTAAATTCTGTATTTCATTTTGCAAATGATTATGGTCTTATAAAATACAAATACTGTTTCAATAGATGTCATGATTTATGTAGTAAATACTACTGATTTGAATTCTTGTTAAACAGGTTGTACGTGCAAAACAACTAATAATTGATGGAGCAATAGGTGAACCATACTTTGCACAAGCAAATTACTGGGAATCAGTTGGAACGTATGTATGGCATTACTGTAGTATATTATAACCAGCCATAAAATTATACAAACAGAGAAGATTTCTATGATGGTAGCGTGCCAGAATGGGTAAGAAATCCTAAACAGGTAGGAGGTGGAATTTTGATGGCAGGAACTATACATTGGATAAGATCTTTGAGAATATTGTAAAGTTCAATTGAATATATTTCTTCATTGATAATTTCAATCTATCTGCAATAGACTTGGTGATATTGATGAGGTAATTGGTATTGTATCTCATCCCTGGAGTGCCAGTCAGGGTGAATCCCTCTCACATGCTCTTATAAAATTTAAGAGTGGTCTACCGGGTGTGGTACATAGTCACATGATGGATATACCAATGTCACAAGTACCATTCTTCCAAATATTTGGATCAGAGGTAATAATAAGCCACTCCTTCACTTAATGTATAATCACATTCTGATTCATATAGGGTGAAATTACCATACATGGAGATTTTAATGGTGGTATTACTATTCGGAATAAGACCAACCCTACTGGTGTTACCATGGAAACACTAGGTGGTTACATGGAATCATTTCCGCCACAAATGCTTGAGTTTATATCAGCAGTTAAAGATGGTCATCCCCTTACAAAAGAGCATGGAGGGAGTGTATGGAATGGGTCTCAAGACGTAATGGTTGTCAAGGCTATATACAAGTCACTACATACCAAGAAATGGGAGAAACCTACTCTAGAAACTCTAACTGGTGTGACTCATTAATTACTGGTAAAGTAGTTGAAGAGAGGACATAATGTTTTTTTATCCAAGATCACTTTTGATTATTTATGTTCTACATTGTAGTGTTGTTTTAAGTTTGACAATAATGACCACATTTAGTTATAGTATGACTAGTTTAGTTTAGTCATAGTTAACTACACATTGGCTACAGCCACACCTCCATTAGCAAGATGATTAGAGCATGTATGATAGGGTGTGGAGAGATAGCTAGGTATCACTTGAAAGCATTGCAGTCTATTAAAGACACTCATATTATTGTTGCAAGTTTAGTAGATCCAAATGAAACAGCTGCAAGAAGTTTGAAAGAGCTGCTTCATCAAGATGATCATTGTAAAGTATGTACCCTGCAGCCATTGATCTCTAATATATTATCATGTTCCCTACTAATAGATATTCTCTACACTAGAAAATGCTAATAAATATTCATCATATGATGTAGCACTCATCATGGTGCCTCATGATCTACATGTACAATATGCAATTCAGTGTTTACAATCTGGAAAACACGTATTTCTGGAAAAACCAGTTTCGCACACGATAGAAGGATGCATTGAGCTAATGAAAGCTGCTGAATCTACAGATAAAGTTATAATGATTGCAGAAAACTCTCGTTTCTGGCCTGAAGTATGTTGTTAATTAATTTGAGCAGATAATTATAATAATTATTATGCAAAATTATGAGTATTGCTTGTCAAACATATCAAGTTTCTAGCATAAAGTACTTAGCATGAAGTAGTTTATTAATATTTATTGCAGTACATGCAATTTGGTATACCCCAATGATCTCTTATAACTATTATTGTTCAGTGTTGTCCCTAGAGCCCACTAGCACAGCATAAAAAATGAATGACAAACACATTATACTTTACAGCTTATTATGAATTCAAACAGGAGAATTGCTTGGGCACTGACACTTGTTACTTGATCATGAGTTGTATAATCATCATCATTTCGAACTGGTTTCCTATACAGGTTGTACATGCTAAACAAAAAATAATTGATGGAGCAATAGGTGAACCATACTTTGCACAAGCAAATTACTGGGAATCAGTTGGAACGTATGTATTATTATTTTATAAATATTATTGTGTAATCTATAAACAGAGGAGGAGATTTCCATAATGGCAAAATGCCAGAGTGGAAACTAAATCCTGAACAAGTAGGAGGTGGAACTTTGATGGATGGACTCATACATTGGATACGATCTTTGAGAATATTGTAATTTCAATGAATAATTTTTCTATATGAACTTCATTTTTAATCTGATTATAGTATTGGTGATATTGATGAGGTAATTGGTACTGTATCTCATCCCTGGAATGCCAGTCAGGGTGAGTCCCTCTCACATGCTCTTATAAAATTTAAGAGTGGTTTACCGGGTGTGGTACATGGTCACCTGATGGATATACCAATGTCACAAATACCATTCTTCCAAATATTTGGATCACAGGTAATAGCTAGGTACAGGCTACTTCTTCAATTTGCACATTATGATTACTTTATAGGGTGAAATTACCATACATGGAGATTTTAATGGTGGTATTACTATTCGGAATAAGACCAACCCTACTGGTGTTACCATGGAAACACTAGGTGGTTACATGGAATCATTTCCACCACAAATGCTTGAGTTTATATCAGCAGTTAAAGATGGTCATCCCCTTACAAAGGAGCATGGAGGGAGTGTGTGGAATGGGTCTCAAGACGTAATGGTTGCCAAGGCTGTATACAAATCACTACATACCAAGAAATGGGAGAAACCTACTCTAGAAAATCTAAGACAGTGTGACTATATTTAGTAAATTATTTGACTTTAGTGATATATAACGTCACATGATCATCATGTGGTAAGTGTTGATCATGTGGTTATGGAGGTCAGAATGTTGGCTATAAATAAGCACTGCCTCTGCTTCAAGACAAAACAGAAAATGAAGTCTCCTTTTCCAACAGCATCCATTCAATCTTTTTATATAGAAGAGAATGAATGGCCCATCTTTTAAATAAATGAACAGACCTTGGTGGATGATTAACAGCAACATATCAGTATTACTTCACTATTCTTTCTTTCTAGCTTGGCTCAAGGTGATACACAAATCACTACACATCAAGAAATAGCGACATATTATACCAACCAATTATTAGTAAATGATAGTAAAAGTGGTTCATAAGTGATATATAAATGAGAGTAGATCGATATCATGTCACATGATCAGTATGTCACATGGTCAATGTTACATTGCTGTAGAGGTCACAAGTGCATCCACATAAGCATTTCCTTTGCTCAATATTGATTGCTTAAGACGAGACATCTCCTTTTCCAACTCCGCCCACTCCATTTCCTTATATGGAAGAGATCGAATGGCTTGGAGGTACTCATCAATCAATTTCTCCCCCTCCTGTTTAACAAGACTATAATGACTTTACTTACATGTCACATCTACATACTTTAACTTCAAGTCGTCTTCTTTTAGCAGAGGGCTCATCTGTATCATCTAATAGGCAACGAGAGGTGATATACAAATATATAATCATGTAATCATACTAACCTATTTCTCCTGCTCCCCCTATCTTGTGAAATATTTCTAATTCCTGCGCTTTCTGTCTGGCAAACTCTATTACATCAGCTGGAAAATGGGCCAACTCCGCAACGTGGATACCAAAACTCTGATCACATACACCTGTTTCAATAGGAGATATGTCCATCAACAATCAGTTCAACAACTTATAACTCACCTTTCTTCACCTTGTATAGCAATGTTAACTTATTATCACTAGTGAGGGCAGTGACGTGAAGATTAGAAACAGTCGACACACTATCAGCAAGTGATGTGAGCTCATGAAAATGTGTGGCAAACAAACAAAAACATCCAATCTTAGTTGATATATATCTATTCATAAATATAAATACATAATTATATATATCATTCTTCATTCCCATTTTCTCTTCCTCCCTGATGTAGATATTTAGTCAGTATGTCAGTCCACACGCTCACTCTGATATAGCCCAAGCTAGACCAAATCCATCATAAGTAGATGTTCCTCTTCCCAGTTCGTCAATAATGATAAGCGAGTTCTTAGAGGCAGTCTAAAATACAGTAATGAAAGGGTTAAATATAAATAAATTTGTACATATATACTTTTAGTATTGTTGCTGTTTCTAACATTTCTGCCATAAAAGTGGACACGCCCTTCACTTGAGAGTCACCAGCCCCAACGCGGGCTAGTATGCAGTCTACAATGGAGACACTGGCTGAGGTACAGGGAACGAAACTACCAATCTGGGCCATCAACACTACTACACCAATCTAAATATATGGAAGCAATATATAAACTGAGCTAATAATGCATGGATACAAGTATTATGCTGCACAGGCAGATGTACAAACAGACAGACAGATATACCATTCGTATATATGTTGATTTTCCTCCCATATTTGGTCCAGTGATAATTTGAAACATGTCGTTATCTACAAACACATATATTATATTAAATACACACATACCTACAAACAGACAAACCTCGTATTAAGCTGACATCATTGGCAATAAATGCAATATCATCTTGCATTTCCAGACATGGGTGTCGTGCATTTTTCAAGAGAATATCCCCTTCTCCACATGAGGAAATACCAGGTCTAACATATTGAACTGGAGCAGATGATGCTACATGAGCTAAACTGAAGGGAGAGGAATTGTGAGGTCAGTAACATAAATATCACATAGTACATACCTGATATACGAGTCAAGTTGAGCAATGATATCATTGTAGATAAGTAGAGGCTCGGAATAGCCAGCTAGGATATGCAAAAAAAATGTTTAGTATTGACTCATGATTCTGGTAGCCAAAGTCCATTCAAGTCTTACCAGCAATCTTAAGAACCTCTTCTACAAGATTACTTTGTATTTCTGTGTATTCCATTTTAAGCTCCAAGTACTCTTCACTGAGAGAACGAAGGGATGGTAGGGTAAATCTCACACCATCATTCCGAGTCTCTAAAATACTAAACTTCTTTTGACCTCGTAAACATTTCTCAACCTGAAGAAACAGACACACAGATAGTTATCTAGGAGACAAGATAAATACTTGCTTTCTTTGTGACTCTAAGGAAATACCCATGTTGGCCATTCACTTCTAGTTTAATAGTTTTTCCTGGTTCAAGAGAAAGCTCAGAAGAGGTCTACAAATTATTAAATAAAAAATTAAAAATTAGTTTTATCACATGCATACCTTTCCGTGCATACCTTTCTAAATACTTCATTAATCTTTTCTTCAACTTCATCAATTTTGTTACGTAAATCTACAACAGATGATATATACATTAGTACAGTTATTGGTTTTAGTTATATTGATTCTATAGTTCCTGTCTAATAGTAAACTAGATAGTCCATTCGTTATATATCATTTTGACATACTCAATAGATTGGTATCAAAAGATGGTTTAATGATGTATTCATGATTCCGAACTGAATCAAGATCAATTGTTGTTTCTATCATTTCTTGGTACTTAATAAAGTCCTGTTCCAATTCCTAATGGGAACCAGTCTCACATTCATTATAAAAACTTTACTATATCTAACCTGGAGTGGTGTTGTCACTAACTCATCTAAAATAGACTTATGGTTGCCATGGTGATCAGAAAGTATGCTAATCATTGTAGGGAGTCGTTGAAGGGATTGGTAGATACGAATACAATCCTAAAAACGAAGATGTGACATCACCGTGACATCATATTACATCACAATTACTTACCTGCAGTGCCCCTTTCCCTCTTTGTAGCTTCTTTAAGACTCTATGAAGATCAGGAATATACTTGAGATGATCTTCACGTAATGTATGACGTAGGGTTGTATCATTATAAAATGTTTCAACAATATCTAATCTCTCCTCTGAAAAAATGAACAAATCTACACATCATTCAATTATCCATCCATCTATCCATCCATTCATCCATCCATCTATCCATCCATTCATCTATCCATCTATCCATCTATCCATCCATTCATTCATCCATCCATTTATTCATACAAGTAGACCTATTCTTTTAGCATCCATTAAAGGTTGTTTAATCCATTGTGAAAGTAGACGTTGTCCTTGGTGTGTATGGCATTTATTCAGGACACCAGTAATACTCATTGTGGTGTCCTCTCCTGGACACACCTCCACATTCAGAGCTCTAGCAGCAGCATTATCTAGTCTCATATATTGATGAAGATCAAATGTTTTAAGATTAAATGACGAAAAGTTTGAATTATCAGAGAGGAGCTAAAACCCAATAATAATAAGTATTCTAATTAATGCTCAATTCTTACCCCGAGATACTTGATTAAAGCGGCCATGGATGCCATAGAATGGTGTAGATCAAATTCCGCTATTTGTAATACATATGTAATTACATACATACATACAAACATACATATATATAATATTATGTGTATAATATACATAATTTACTCACGAAGAGAAGTACTTGAAGTTTTACATAATCGATTTAGGTCTTGTTGGATATCTTTTTCATCAAATTCACCTAATTATTATATTAATTATTAAAAAATGTGAAATATATTAACGCACTCTTTTTTCTTTCAGAGATACAACAGTTACTTCGCTGAATGATTTGGCGTAATTTATTAGCTTCTGAATTGGTATCCTTGGCAACCAAAATACATTCTTTGGGAGAAAGTTGGACCAAAAGAGACTACAAATTCATATTGAAGGAAGTTTTGAATTAAGTGTAGTTTAAAATGAAGCCATACCTCGACATTTGAATATTGGTCATTGTCTCCAAATTCACAAACCCCTAATATGCGACTTGTAGAATCTACAAAGGCCACGCCCAAAATCTATATTAATACAATATTCCAATGATGTTTTATAAACAAATACAATTCTTAACCCTTTGTCCACTCTCAGAAGCCAATTTGATAGCTAATACAATATTAGAATCAAATGTAACTTCATCTCCAAATACAATATCTTCTAATTGTTGTAGATTGCCGGGAGTAGCCTGTATTACATACATACATACATACATACAACATACATACATACATATATATATAGTCATTTAGGTCCACACCTTATAAGCCATCGTCCAATCATTACTAGTACGACCTTTATTCCTGTATACCTCAACACGATATTGCTTTACTAACAGTAAGTTTCTCACAAATGAAGCGAAATTAAGTTTACTTAAAATTACACTCTCTAGTTTCTTATTCCCTAACAAATATACGTGTGTGTGTATAATGTATGTATGTATGTATGTATGTATGTATGTATGATGTATGTATGCATAAACTACCTCCAAGGTATTTGACAACTGAAACAGATTGAAAAATTTCCTTAGCAGCAAACAGTGCATCTTTTCCATGAACAGTATAATAATCCTATATATATATACATGTATATAATTATATATATAATTTGCACCTCCAGTCAGCCATGCACCTTGAAATACGTATATACATAATTATAAGTTGAATATATTTTTTGTGTATAAGATATTTATGTATACACATACATTTCTATCAAATACTTGAACTGTTGTATCTGGTTTCTGTATAAAGCAAATATACGTACATAGATCACACAATCTTCATGTGATCCTGACATGATTATTGTACCTCAGGCATTGAAGTAAAGAAGTTTATAAAACCAACTTGAGATGTAGGATCTGTTATATTATATAATTATATACATAATATTGTTAAATGTATTATAATTTACCCATTGATAGTTGCTGGATTGGTTGAACAGCCATTTCTCAACACGTGGGGAGTAGGTGGGTTGATTAAATAGTTTTATAATACTACTGTGTATAGTAGAACATTTCAACTGTGTGTGATATGTAATTTCAACTGTGTGATATGTAATTACATTCTATTGTATGAAATAAATATATGTAATTACATTCTATTGCATAAAATAAATAAAAATACGGTTTAAAAAGAACTATTGTATTTTATTTGATATAGTCAGGATATAAATATATTCTAAATTATTGTAATTAAAGAATCACATGAGAATGAAATATTTAATTAAATTTTACTATATATATAAATACAAAATTAATAAGGAAATACCAACAATACTAGTGAGAAACATGATATCAATTATACAACTGTACAAACATTGTGTAGTACAGTATGCATACCTTACCTCACACCTGGAGATATCAGCTAGCTTACATGGACACAGACATTGTCCTTGAAGGTGATGGAGGAGGTATCTTTGAGGGAGGTGGAGGGGTGAGCACTATTTGTACCTCGTGTTCTTGAAGTAGTAAATCACTATCTTGTGTTTGTCTTGACTTTTTCCTAACCTCTTGCACAAGTTCCTTAAAAACATCTTCTAATTCGGAAATCTTAATCTGTAAATCCAAAAGTTGATCAGTCAAGTGTCGAATGTCACCATACGAAATAGGTGTGCTTAATTTCCTTTCTCTTTCCTCTTCTAGTACATAGTTTTCACCATAGTAATACCCAGAATCTGATTCCACGTCCTCTTCTTCTGGTAATTCAATTCCAAGCTTTTTCCTACCTTTTTCTCTTAGAGTATTCATTGCTTGAGGATAATCGCTCAATACATCGAGTAGATCTCTTTGTGATAAGCATAGTAAATCAGAATAACCCACTGAGCGTACAAATGCTGTTCGGCGATTGTGACTAGAGCCTAAATTCAAAACACTAATTTCACCAAAGTAATCTCCATGTTTTAGTTCATGCAAGACTCCTTTGTCCTCTTCCTCCAATACTTCCAGTTTTCCATGACTCACAATATACATCTCTCTTCCAACATCTCCTTTACGACATACATAATCTCCTGGTGAATATACTTGTATATGCAATCTTAGTACCAGTTCCCATAGCAACGAATGATCACAGTGATCAAAGAAATCCACTTTCTTGAGCGTCTCATAATGAACATGTATTCCAATCTCTGCTTTGAGTTTGTCAGGTAGTGAATGGAGTACAGTTTGATCATCAACTGGGTGACCATGTGTCCAGAGGTAATCAAACCATTTGACCACTCGCTCTTGTAAGTGATTAGGAACAGCCATTGTTCTCATATAGCTCTTTACACTATCTAATTTTCCTTGAAACTTTGTCCGAACCTTTTGCATATTAGAAATTATTCCACCCACATTACCCACAAGCGTTGCAAACATGAGAATACCAACCAAGTAGTCAATAGTTATAAATACAAACTCAATGGTTATTTCTGGTGGTGGATGACCTCCAATTGTAGTGAGAGTAAGTGTAGACCAGTAGAAACAGTATATATATTGATGGACCAAATCATCCCAAGATGCAGATATATTAACAGCATGTGGAAATACCCATTGATCACTACCTAATCCAATATGTTTACTAAGTATGAAATATATACAGGCATTACAATGTATTGTCAAGAGCAAGTTATGCATTAGAAAAAGGAATCTGCAAGCATGTGGATAATGTGTACGATTCTCAGTGAAATTATGGAATTCTCTTAAACGATATGATTTTAATAGTCTCAACCATTTAACTACAAGTAGGATGTTAAATTGATATGGTAATAAAGTGTCTAATATATCAATAGGTAATGCAGATAGTACATCAATATAAAATGGCCATGATGATATATAATGACGCAATAGCCTCTTAGAATCACTTTCCAATATACCATTTCGTAAATATCCAGTGTATAGATGTATGTATATATCTATACCATAGATTATACTGCATAGTATATCTAACACCATCCAAAAGATTTTGAATCCAAAACCTTCTTGAACCCCTTCAAATGCAGTACGTAAAATCATACTCCACGAATAGTAGGTGACTGCTAAAGAAACCATTGCGAGCCAATTGTAGGCAAACCTACCATTTGGATCAATAGCTCCTTCTATTAACTGTTCGTATGGAGGAACAGAGGTTGGTGATTTAACTCCATGAAATAGATCACTTGAGCTTAAAGGGCTGTATTTCCTCAACCACTCTTGTCTTTCCTTTTGCCTCCTCAAAGAACCATCATGCCATCTTCCTGAAGCACTGAAAGAAGACCTTCTACTATGCATGCCCTGACCCATACATGATCTATCCAACCCATGATCATCCAAAAGAGAAGCATTGGAGAATCTCTGTCTCACTCCATCACTGTTAGGTACAGCAAGGAATGCATTATTGTTACTCTGTTGAGCAGCTTCTATAAGAGTAGCTAGATCTGTTAATCCATGAACTGCAGATATCTACAGAAAGGCAATTCGTTTACAAGATAACAGATAAAAATAGTACTATATAATGTTTACCTTTCTCTCGCTCTCCATCGTTGCAAAAATGTATAATATGATAATATTCATGATATATATTTGTGTGGGTTTTGGTTATTCAATATTCATAATAAGTGGGATACACCCCTATCATTATGGACTATCTCTGGCCTTGCTTGTTGTTTGTGTGGGCCTCATTCTGTTGGACCTCTTATTTAGCTTGGAGACAAGTAAAACAATTGTAATTAATGATAAATAATAACTATTATTGTTCTATAGCGTAAGGTCTATAAGGAATCAGGGACTGTTCCTCCTGAACTAGAGGGAGTTATTAAACAAGATGTTTTTGATAAGTCACGATATTATCAGCTGGACAAAAGCACATACTCCCTAGCACATTCTCTATACAAACAAGTCGAATTCCTTGTATGTATACATACGTACATACAAACATACATACATTCGTACATACACACATACATACATACATGCATACATACACTTACATGCATACGTACGTATGTACGTACATATATACATACGTACGTATATACATACATACATACATACATACCTACGTACATACATACACTTACATGCATATGTACGTACGTATGCACATACATATATATATATTATACATACATACATATATACATATATACATAGACTTACATGCATGCGTACGTATGTACGTACATATATACATACATACTTACGTATGTACATATGTATGTACATATGTACTACACACATACATACTTACATACTGCATATATATGTAATAACATCAGTTAGAAATTATTAGTAACAAGGACAACACTCAGCCAACAACACTGTCATAAACTTAATGACTAACGTTTAGACTTATATACAGTAGGGATAATGGAGTCGAGACATCTGTCTCTAAATAATAAAATAATAAACTACTGATAACTGATAACTAGTACAATAGATGGAGACTCATATATAGAAACTACTATTGTTCTATTTATTACACACATAGCTATTTATTGTTCTTGGTGTTCTTCCATTTGTATGGAATATATCTGGTTATATATTATCATATACAGGATATAATAATGAAGTGAGGATATCTGTTCATAATGAATAGGATTAATTTAATGAGGCTGTCTTTCTATCTTTAGGTATTACAGAGTGTTGTGTTTGTACAATTATTTCTATTATATAGTGAAGTTACTGCTATACCATGGTCTGTATATCATGTGTTTGTATTGGAAGAAAAGCATGGATTCAACAAACAGGTGTTATATACATCCGTGAATGTATTCATCCATCCTATCTATCCATTCATCCATCCATCTATCCATTCTTACGTTCATTCATCTATTCATTTCCACACATTTTGTAGACTGCTGACTTTTTCATTAAAGATCACATCAAAAGTTTCGTTCTTCAATACATTCTTGTTTCACTACTAACAGGTGGACTAATATTTGTTATAAAATGGGGTGGTGAATATTTCTATGTTTATGCCTGGCTGTTTGTATTTGCAGTATCAATGGTAAGACTAGCGGAGTATTTTAAACTCATTTTATTAAATCAGTTCATTATAGATATTTGTTATGACATATCATGACTTCATTGCACCTTTGTTTGACAAGTACACACCCCTTCCTGATGGAGAACTCCGCACAGCTATAGAAACTCTTGCTGTATCGTTAAAGTTTCCGCTGACAAAGTTACAAGTTGTTGAAGGATCAGTAAGGTTGTATTATCATTGGAACCATTTATATTGCATGTTTTAGATATAAAATCTGTTTTTTAGATCGGCTCATAGCAATGCATATTTTTATGGATTTGGTAGTAATAAGGTCATCGTTTTATTTGATACGCTATTACAGGATGATATGAAACCAAAGACAGAGGAAAAAGAGAAGACTAAAAATAAGAATAAGACTGAAAATAAGGAGGATGAGAACGAGACTGAAAATAAGGAGGATGAGAACGAGACTGAAAATAAGGAGGATGAGAATGAGACTGAAAATAAGGAGGATGGGAATGAGACTGAAAATAAGGAGGATGGGATACAGAAGGAGAAAGTGGAGGAGGAGGTGTCTATGTCAGAAGAGAAAGACGAAGCAAAGAAGACAAAAGGTTGTAGTATTGATGAGATACTTGCAGTATTAGCTCACGAGCTAGGTCACTGGAAATATAGTCACAATATAAAGAATATTACAATAGCTGAGGTAACCTATCCTATGATTATAAATTTAATTATATATTTTCTATAATTCCAGATAAACTTTTTCTTGTCATTTTTCATGTTCGGTTACTTCATGAATCAACAAGATATGTTTGATAGCTTTGGATTCAATGATTCTCGTCCAATTATTATTGGACTAATAATCGTATTTGAGCTGATCTTCACACCTTATAACTTTGTATTCTCGTTTATCATGACGCAGATATGTCGTATGTATGAATATCATGCTGATGAGTTTGCACAGAGTCTTAAACGTGGACCTGCCCTGGGAAGTGCTTTAACAAAACTTGTTACTGATAATCTATCATTCCCAATTGCCGATCCTCTGTATTCTGCATTTAACCACACCCATCCCACTCTTTTGGAGCGTATTCGTAAACTGAAAGAAAAGCAAGACTAATTAGTAATAACTATTAATAACTATTAATAACTAGTATTACATGATTAATAATTATTAATAACTAGTTATAATTAATTATCCTCAATGCGCATGCTCAAATTAGCCACTCCCCTACCCACGTGTTACCAGATATGGAAGTAGAGAAGATGTGTGATGTTTGTGGCACTACCATGGCTAGATATTGTTGTCCAAACTGTGGAAAAAGAACGTGTAGGTAAGCGAGAAGGATTCTACCAAATATTCATACAATTATTAATAATTATATAGTGTATTTTGTGTGAGGCAACACAAAGAGGATACTGGGTGCACTGGAAAACGTTCCATGAGTAAATATGTACCTCTTTCAGAATTCACTACTTCAACACTTCTCAGTGGTAATTAAAATAGTCTCATCACCTTCCCTCCGTAGCTTAGAGAGAAACTGTTAATGAAATTTACGTTCCTCTCTACGTTAATTTGGGCAGCTAGAGCTAATTGACATGTGATCTACAAATTATTATTATTGATGTCATGTGATCTAATATTTACAGATTATTGTTATAATTGATGTCGTGGTCTAATATTTATTATCATCAATGTCATGTGATCTAATATTGATGTCATGTGATCAAATATTTATAGATCATTATTATAATTGATGTCATGTGATATATTTTACAGATTATTATTTCCTGGAGGATGTTTCTAGAGTAATTGATGCCACTACCAGAGACACTATTAAGAGAACTCATTATTTGGGATGGAGACGAACAAAGAATGTTAGTCCATGATATAAATAGATACATGTTGATACATAAATAGATGTGGTCTTAGTCCATGATATAAATAGATACATGTTGATACATAAATAGATGTGGTCTCATTTTCTAAATATAGATGAACAGACTGAAGAGTGTAGCTCATAGTAAAGGTATTGATTTACAATTTTCTCCTCCTGGTCTAACTATCCACAAGACTAACACATCAAAAGTGATATTTAACAAAGCAAACAGGTAATAATATATTATAATGATATCACTTGTATATGTGCTTGTACAGATGTCAGCAAATATTATGGAGAATTCATTGGAAATTTCATGATTGTGGTATGGAGTACTATGATGAAAAGTAATTATAATAACCATCAATATGTTGTTACCATGGCAACCATGTATTTGAGATAACAAGTGCCTCTTTATTGTATAGTGTTAATGAAGATCTAACTATTAATAAAATGTTAGAGAAATATATTGATTCTACTAATAGTAATCCACTCACTCGCCACAGGTATGTCATATATATAATATTACATTACTATTCATGAATGAAAATATAGACTTCTGAAGTATGTTAAAAATTCAAGAAATATAATTGTACTACTGAGAAAGGAGAGGACAACAATGAAACATAGGTTATATGATATCGTATCATGTGATATATCATATGACTATCATCATTTGTAAACAGATATTATCAGCTAAACATATCAGATACCCTGATGAATAATTTAAAAGGTAAAACAATAATTGAATATCCAGTTCTCTATGTGCTACTAAGAGATGGAAACTCTCTGAAAGACTTTCCGATGTTTACAGGTATTTAAAAACACTTTTTAGAGAAATGGAGTAATGGATAGATAGATGAATGGATAGATAGTTGAATGAAAGGATGGAGTAATGGATAGATAAATGAATGAATGGATAGAATTTACGTATTAATTTTTAGAGCAACAAAATGATGATAAGAAAGAACTCACTCCACGAGAGGAGGAGGAGTTTAAATACACAACAGAGACAAAGGATGTTGGAAACATTACAAAAATTGAAGAAGTCAACGAAAAAGGGAATGCCATTTGTGAAATAGAGGAATCGTTTGATAATGGTGGAGAGGAATCGTTTGATAGTGGTGGAGATAAGGTTGTTAGTGCTATGTATTCTGGACTTAGTCTTATAGCCAGTTCATATGATGATAATGATGATAGTTGAAAATAACAAAATCTCATATTTCACAATATAATATACAAAATATATAAAAATTGGATTTTAAAAAAATATTAAAAGGGTTTGAGAAGATTTATACAGAGATAATAATGGAGATTTGTAATGGTGACAAGTCGAGTTAACATGTTGATTTGTTGTGTGTGTGTGTGTGTGTGTTAATATAAGTGTGGACCGTTCTTCAAAGGGCTAGCACCCACTTGCTCATAAAATATCTCTTCGTTTCTCTTACCAGCTTTTCTCTTAGCTGTAGCTAAAGCTAGAGTGAACACAATGTGATGTGTTAATACATACATACCTTGTGATTCTGGTGTGTGTCTACTTTTATTAGCAAACTGTGAACCTAATCTCTCTAGCAAACTGTCTCTTTCTAAATCAATAACAATCTGAAGAATATAGATATATATTATTAGGAGCATTCGGATATCCTCTTACAATACCTGTCTTTCAACATCAGAATTCATTCTTGTATTTTGAATATCAAGTATTCTCAATGCTGTAACATTTTGACATAATACACTTGATAGATTGGTACCGCCCTCATCTCCAAATGGATTCTCTGCTATTAACAACATTTCAAGACTACAGTTACTAATCAAAGATTCAGCGATATTAGTAATTGCCGAGTCACCTGGAAATAGACAGATAGATAGATAGATAGATAAATAGATAGACGCTACCTAAGAGATTGCTGGAAATAAGTAGTTTTTTAAGCGATGAATTGATTTTGAGCATCTCTGCAATTTCTGTTCCTCCTTCATCAGCTGTTGACAAAAAATGATGACAATTTGTGATGTCATTCATTATGGAATGACTAGTATGATGTCATAATGTGAGTCATGGTAATGATGTCACAATGATGATGAGTGATGTCATAAGAGTAATCATCAACCAACCAATCAAATTTCCTCCAAGACCAAGTGACTTCAGTTTAGTATTAATTTTGAGTGCATCAGCTAGATGCCCTGCCCCCTCATCATGAATCTCATTACCACCTAACCCAATAGACTGTAGATTACTTGTACCACCTAATTGATATAAATAACAAATCATTATCTCCATCCATCTATCTATCTATCCATTTAATTATCTATCTAGGTATTGTCCATATATCCATCTATCTATCTATTTATCCAATCACTAACTCTGTAATATCGTGGCTACATTTAAAGCCCCTCTATCTCCTAATTCATTAGCCCCAAGTCCTATCCACAATAATACACTGTTATATTGTAGTGCATTAGCAAGTGCCCACGCTCCTCCAGGACCAAGTGAGTTCTGTCCTAAACTCAACCATAATAAACTCTTGTTGACTTGAAGACCATCTGCAAGAAACTGAGCTCCCTAGATTAATAGATCATTAGATGAATGGATGGATAGATAGATAGATAGATAGATAGATAGATAGATAGATAGTTGAATGGAGGGATCAATGGATGGATGGGTAGAGTAGATGAATTGATGGATGGATGAATTTTATAGTTATATACATGTACCTCTTCAGTGATATTATTTTGCCAGAGGGAGAGTCCCTCTAATCGTCTGTTTAATTTAAGTACTTCACTAATATACCCAGCACTTACATCAGTGAGATGATTTGAACCTATCTCTAATGTCAACAGAGTTCTGTTCCTCAAGAGACCTATCACAAGTAATCAAAATATGTCTATCTACATTTATATATACCTTCAGCTATTGGTGCCATTCCTGAGTCACCCAAACTACAATTATTTAAATGTAAGTGTTCCAATACTCTACTGTTCTCCAGTACATTACCTAAATACTTAGCACCGATATCAGCAAACTATAAAGATAAATATATTAGTTACCAATTATACATACATACGCGTGTGATGTAATGTATGTATATACGTACATACATTATGCATGATATATATACATAACATACATACCTACATAGTTACATACATACATACATACATACATACTTACATGCATGGTTACATACATACATACAGGGTTACCTACATGCATGGTTGGTTACGTACATACATACCATACATACACATTTCTGCTTGTTAAAATGTATTTTGTCACATTCATTATGTCAAAGTTTATAAATCAGTATTTATATACACTTTGACACATAGCTGTGTAACTTGAACAAAAGTATTAAATGTGCACTAATTAGAATCAAGTGTCCTAATATACTATATGAATATCATTAAAGAACTGCGAATAATCATCTCACATCAAAATTATTTGATAGATTGAGTTTAGTGACAGTACTTATGTGTACTACACTACACAGAGAATCAGAGATATACTGCAGACCAAGTCTAGTTATACCACATCCTTCAAGATTAATGTGTCGTACATGTCTGTAATGATAATAAATGATATCCATTAGGAACATAATGACTGTAACGAATTAGTGATGAATGAGTAGATGTTGTGAGTACTACATACATACTATATATCCATATATACATACATATACATACATACATACATACATACATACATACTTATATATATATACATACATACATATATATATATACATACATACTTATATATATACATACATACATGCATACATATATATGTACATACAATAGCTTAGCTAGACATACATATATGTACCTCACATACACAAGGGTAGGTCACATTATAATTTAATGCATGAGTAAATAGAAATACATTTCATAAATAACTATAATTATGTGATGTATAGACGAGTGTTGACAATTCAGTCCATTCATCCAGTTGCTATCCCATAGTTATGTAAATACAATGATTTATAACATATCAACATACAACACATTTCTAGTACAGTATATTACCTGTTGGTTCTCAATGCATCCACTAATTTCCTCACATCTTTATCTGTCAATGGAGATCCATTGAACTCTATTGATTTCACTTCTTGATCATCTTCACGAACTGCCTTGATAGTTTGACTGAACTTAGCAGCGTTCTGACCCATTACTGATAAACAAGATACAAATGATCTTCTGATGATGTTGTAAAACGCCTCCAATTGATTATCCTGCAGCTCAGCCCCTCCCACACATCCACTCCTAACTATTTATTATAAAATATTTATTAATTAACTATTTATATTATGTTAGTTGTTTTAGCTTCTTCTCTCTTCTGTCTTTCACATCCCAATTGTAAACTCTTGTTACAGCTGAAGTCCAGGAGTTAAGATTCAAATCATAAATAGATAGATTAATATACACATGTACTAACAAATAGATATTTATCAGCAAATGAGTAAGTCACAGATAGTCATCATATGACTTGCCTTTTCTTTTGTGAGTACTTCTATAATGATTACAATCCTTTGTGATATTAGTCTCTTGAGTTACACATTTATAAATGAGTTGACCAAGTTGTTTATTTATTAAGAACAATTCTCATAACAGTGTTTGTTACTTTACTGAAGAATAGATGAAACATTCTGTGGAGCTAATATTGTTCTTTAGTAAATAAACATCTTGAAATGTTTTGGTCGACTCATCAATAAAAAATAAATAAACAAACAAACATACAGACAGATGGTAGATATAAGGATACCAACTTCTATTGTAGTACACTGATCAGTAATGAAGTCTACATCTCTCTCAATCTCTTCTATGGAAGTCGTTGCCGTTTTGAGGTTTTTTTCTAGTAATGCCGCAGCATCATCAATAGGATATTCCAACATCACATTAGCCTAATTAGGAATAACAATAGAAGATACGTGAATGGAATTGCCATGTGAGTGGGGGCTAAATTAATAATTAAGATAATATTACATGGGTTTAGGGATCACTGCCATATATGGTAAGGTTGTCATTGAGTTATGTAGATGGAGTACATGTACTAAAATGAAATAATGAATAATTTATGAGTAGTGTTATTAATTGTATTGTGGGTGGGGCTCAATTATTAATTAGATAGTACTGTGGGTGGGGCTCAATTATTAATTATATTGAGTATACGTACCCCAAGCCAAAGAAATACAGTTTTAGTTGGAGGTACAGTGGCTATTGTATGTACACCTCCTGATAATGGATAATGTGCCACAAAAGTTTCATTAAGATCCTGAAAAAAATGAGAATACATATAAATATTTTATGATGCAAATGTGTATCTGACTGCATTTCATCTCATTGAGTCATTTTAAAACTTATGGCAAAATACTCTGATTATATGTACGTATTAAGAAAGGAAATTTGATATTGACAATACAAAAAAACATATCGCTATCTGGGATATGTATAGTGTGATCAAGATTGCATAGTGCATCTAAAACTAGACAAACCTGTTTTGATTTCAGCATCTTTATCATGTCGAGTGATTTTTGAATATCTGGAATACGATGTCGTAATCTAAAAAGAAGCTAACTCATTTACGGTATATATTCTAATTATACATACCTTTTCTTTTTTTCTAATAAATTAGCTTCTAGGAATTTATATTTGGTGTGCTGTTCATCGAATCTTTTCAATACAACTTCTGCAGAAGAATTTTCCGGTTCTTGCATGAACCTGTCCACATCCAACTAATCATTATAAGTCACGTGATACATGCTCCACCTCATTATAATGAAAACTTACGACAAATCTTGCTTGAGGTATGGTTATCTTTGCAGGTACATTTTTTCTAGGAGTACTCTCTTCTTTTTCCTCTTCTGGTTTTAACCTTTTCTCTTTAGTCTCTTTTTCTTTCTCCTGTTTAATGCTGATATTTTCTGCCATCTCTTTTACCCACGAGTGTTTTCTAATTAACAGTACATATGTCCTGCTGCAGATGGTAAAATTGAAAAAAAGAGTGGTTTTTTATCACAATACACCTGTTCAATATGGCTGCTGTTACTCTTCATACTGGTAAGAAAATGCCCATTTTGGGTCTTGGAACATGGAAGAGTAAAGCTGGAGCTGTAGAAACTGCAGTTAAGGTGGCTATTGATGTAGGATACAGACATATTGATTGTGCTCATGTGTATGGCAATGAGAAAGAAATTGGCAATGCTTTGAAGGAAAAGATTGGTTTGTATTTCAATATCAATAATCATGTCCCCTTTCCTCGTCTATTCACAGGAACATCATGTGCACGTGAAGATCTCTTCTTAACCTCCAAACTCTGGAATACAAAACATAGTGCTGTAGATGTCAAACCCGCTCTATTGACAACACTAAAGAATTTACAACTTGATTATCTCGATCTGTACCTCATTCACTGGCCAATTGCATTTCAGCCTGGTATCAATGAATCCTTATTGCATCTATTTATTATCTATTTCTTTATCTATCTCTCAATCCTCCCATCTATCTATCTAATTAATGACCCCTCCCATTTTAGGAGATGATATGTTTCCAAAGAATCCTGATGGTAGCGTTAAATATGATTACACATCATATATCGAGACATGGGGAGCCTTAGAGAAACTAGTTGATGAAGGATTAGTACGGCATATTGGGTTATCGAACTTCAACAGCAAACAAGTTGATGAAGTGAGTAGAGATTGAAGAATGGTGGAATGGACAGTGGATGGATGAATGAATAGACTGACACAAATATATATATTTATTATCTATTACTATATTATTCAGGTAATCTCAAAAGCTCGTATCCCTCCGGCTGTTAATCAGTGTGAAAGCCATGCTTATCTTAATCAACAACGATTGATAGACCACTGCAAGAAACAGAATGTTATATTTGAAGCTTACAGTCCCTTTGGATCCCCTGATCGCCCATGGGCAAAACCAAGCGATCCCAACATTTTAGATGATCCTGCAATAAAAGCTATAGGTGATAAATATGGTAAAACGGCTGCTCAGGTCTTGATAAGGTTTCAGATTGAAAGAGGTGTTGTAGTTATTCCAAAGAGTGTAACTCCAGAACGAATTAAAGCTAACTTTGAAGTAGGTAAAGTCTTCGTAATTCATAACTTGATTGTCCATCTCTTTCTTTATAGGTTTTTGATTTCAAACTCTCCGATGAGGATATGAAAACTCTAGCTGGGTTTGATAGAAACGGAAGAGTTTGTATTCCATCTATTGAAGTAAGTATTAAACAGTTTATTGGGCGGAGTCACACTCAATGGATGTACATTATCTATCTTCTCATAGGTAAATGGACAGGCGGTACCTCGTGATGGTGGTCATCCTGATTTTCCATTTCATGAACCATATTGAAATGAACTCAATTGTTAATAATTTTGTATTTATACATTTATAATTAGCAAAGCGACAATAGGTCTTGGCATTTTGTACAATCATTACAATGTTATATAGTTTTCAAACATCAGTTGTTCAAACTGTTGATGATGTATGTGATTTTTCATCATCGGACGGAGTCCATTTTGGATTAAATGTACTCTTTAATGGTTGCCAGCATTTGTAGTAATCCTCTGAAAGGGTGCCACACGCCTTTTCACCCCATTCTGTTACTGCCATACTAAAGGAACTCTCAAACATAAAGGCCTGAGATATGTAATTATATGTGATACAATATGTTTGTTAAGTTGTATCTCACCATCACTTGTTCCATTTTAAAAGGTTTCAACTCCTCTGTACTTGTCCTTTCAAAAGTAGCTGCATCAGGTCCATGAGGTGTCATCATACTATGAAGGGTAGCACCTCCTGCTTTACTGTCCTTTTTGGCATCATATTTACCATAAACTATTCCCATGAATTCACTCATACAATTACCTGATAAGATGAGATAATTAATAGTAATGTTGCTATTAATAGTATATTGTTACTAATAATAGCATTATAGAGTTGCTATTATTAGTAACAATGTTGCTATTAATAGTACAATGTTAATAATAATAGCATTATAGAGTTGCTATTATTAGTAACAATGTTGCTACTAATAATAGCATTATAGAGTTGCTATTATTAGTAACAATGTTGCTACTAATAATAGCATTATAGAGTTGCTATTATTAGTAACAATGTTGCTATTATTAGTAACAATGTTGCTATTAATAGTACAATGTTAATAATAATAGCATTATAGAGTTGCTATTATTAGTAACAATGTTGCTACTAATAATAGCATTATAGAGTTGCTATTATTAGTAACAATGTTGCTATTAATAGTATATTGTTACTAATAATAGCATTAGAGTTGCTATTATTAGTAACAATGTTGCTATTATTAGTAACAATGTTGCTATTAATAGTACAATGTTAATAATAATAGCATTATAGAGTTGCTATTATTAGTAACAATGTTGCTATTATTAGTAACAATGTTGCTATTAATAGTACAGTGTTAATAATAATAGCATTATAGAGTTGCTATTATTAGTAACAATGTTGCTATTAATAGTATATTGTTACTAATAATAGCATTATAGAGTTGCTATTATTAGTAACAATGTTGCTATTAATAGTATATTGTTACTAATAATAGCATTATGGAGTTGCTATTATTAATAACAAATGTTGCTATTATTAGTAACAATGTTATTAATAGTACATTGTTACTATTAATAATGTTGCTACTACTAACACATTGTTACTAATAATACATTACTATTTATAGTAACAATGTGATATTAGTACTGTTACTATTAATAGCACACTGTCACTATTAATAGCACACTGTTACTGAATAATAAAACACTTTCTATAGTTAATACAATACCACTTACGATGATAATACGGTGGACGAAAGGTGTGCTCCTGGACACACCATCTTGGTGGAAAGATAACAAAATCTGCAACAGCCACTCCAGGTTTTGTTGATGGACAGGTTAATACAGTGAATATAGAAGGATCCTATAAAATATAGACTGAAACCAATACTATGAGACTGAAACCAATACTTACTGCATGGTCAAATGAAACAGAGTTTATCACCATAAAATGAGATAAATCATATTTGTAAGGATAGTAGTTGCCATGCCAACCAACCACATCATAAGGAGAATGATCCTGTATATACATAATATAAACTCCACCCCTTTATAAATGTGTTAATTACTTGTTGGGCTGTGAACAGTGCACCTTGGAACTTTCCTATGATGGTATATCCATTATCAGATACATTACGATCCTCGTACCAGGCAACAGGTGACAAGAAATCACGAGGATTAGCTAATCCATTAGCTCCTGCAAGTGGATGTGGTTAATATCAATGAATATCATTATAGTCAGATATACAAACCAATAGGTCCCAGATTTGGTAACTGAAAGTGTCCATTAAATACCTCCAAAATGTATCCTCGTGTGGGACCTTCAACTTCAACAGAGAAACGCATTCCTTGCTGTAATAATGTATGTAGGTATGTAGGTATGTATGTATGTATGCATGTACGTATGTACATACGTATGTATGCATGTATTAATGATTACTACCTGTATGACAACTATTTCATTTGGTTCAACAAATAATTGACCAAATTCAGTGAAAATATGAAGAGAACCTTGCTGAGGTACTAATGAGAGATAGATAGATAAATAATAAATAGATAGATATATGTACACAACAAACCTATCAAGAGGTCTCCATCAGCATCATAAAAACATTTATTATCCATTGTCTTGTTACATGTATATACATACACTACTATACCATCACGAGATTTAGGATCCCCAGCACCACACACAGTGTTGAGACCCTAATAACAAAGGAGACGAAATATACACATAAGAGTGACAGGGGCAATGAAAATGGAGATCACGAGTAAGGTCTGGTTTACACTACTGTGCAGACCAATGATCCATCTTCTAGAAATGCAGTTTTTTGCAACCCTATACACAAGTGAAGTGATAATAAAACTAAGCACCTTATTAAAACAATCATGTGTGTGTGTGTGTGTGCCAGCATATCTTATCAATAGGTTGCCATAGTAACAGGAACATAAACACCTACTTCTGTATTTGTGTAAACAGTCATAATGTCATGTAAACATTATAATAACTAAGGGTATGAGTGTGTATTGAATGATTTTCTCATGTAAACAGGGTCAACTCACTTGCACAAAATCAGTATCCTCTTTTGGTATATTAAATGGAGACCATCTAAGCTGGTTTGGATTTGGAGGCCATTTTGAAAAATCATTAGTGAAGTTATTTTGTTTCAGAGGTTTAAATGGTAGATGATGAACAGCAGGACGAATACGATACAACCAACTGGATTAATAACAATATTACAAGAATGAGGATTAATTAGGATTAATTAGTGGGTGATACCTCCTTTTGTTAGTTTCTCTTGGACATGTAAAAGCTGTTCCTGATAGCTGTTCAGCATATAATCCATAAGGGCACACTTGAGGAGAATTCTAAATAGTTTAGGGATATTGTATTCACAATAATGGATACCAGTCCTCCCTTACCTGTCCTTTAGGAAGAGCATGAGGTAAAGCTTCGGATGATATTTCACTACCAAATCCAGGATGATACTAAATAGATAAATAGACAGATGAATAGATAAATAGATAGATGAATGGATAGATAGATAGATGAATGGATAAATAGATAGATAGATGAATGGATAGATAGATAGATAGATGAATGGATAGATAGATGGAAGGATGAATAATAATTGAGAGAACCTTTAGTTTTTTGTCAACCATGATTTGTGTCCACCCCAGCAATAATGAATCACTTTTGCTGCCTTTCCCGTAATCCCATTGGTCAGAGATGTTTTAATCGAGCCCTTAGAGTACAACACGTGTTTTACTCTTCTGAATCTAAATAGATTACATAAAATACTCTTCTATGTAATCTCTACCTCTGTTGCCACACCTTCATTTCACATTATAACTAATACTTAATAACTCATAAAAAATTTCATATAATTACAAGACACAATAATATATCTGGTTTATAATACAGACTCTAAAACACAAAAACTACAAATTAATTTGATTATCAATGAATGGGTGATTGTTGCTGTTCCATTAATAAATTCAACTGTGCACCAAGTTGACTTCTCTCTTGTTTTAACTATAGAGAATATAGTATATAAAATCATCTCAAAGTTTAGACGCTCCATTTCCAGACATTTTGTACGGGAAGCCAATGAAGTTTCGTATCCAGGAAGAGATTTTATTAAGCTTCCTAGATACCATACTTTTTTGCAAAATGTACAAATATGGAGCTCCATTAATATTTAATATATATTACCTCGTTAAGTTTCTTTGTAAGTTCTGAGTTAAGATTCGTAAACATGTCATTCTCTTCTTTTAGACGTTTTATTGATTTCTGTAATTCAATTTTACTTTTCTTTTGATAAACTTCAGACAATAAGGGCCTATTTAAAAGGGGTGTGGTCAATAATAAGAGTATGACATCTATTTAATAACTCCACCTACTTTTCGTCAGATGAACTTGGAACTATTTCTGTTTGTACCATCACTTTCTTGAAATTTGGAGGATACAAAGGCTGAGGGAATCAATGTTAATTAATATATTAAAATTAGCTTATGTGTAGTAAAGTATGTCTAATTTGTTTGTACAGATTAAGCACTTGTGATAATATTATTACAGGTGTGTACGTAGGAGGAGTGCTTTATCTATCATTAGCCACTTGAGCTCATGCTTTGTGAAAAATAGAAAGTCTGTGTTCTAGCTATTACTATTAATAGTACACTGTTACTATTAATAGCACATTGTTACTATTAATAGCACATTTTTACTATTAATAGTACATTGTTACTATTAATAGCACATTGTTACTATTAATAGCACATTGTTACTATTAATAGTGCATCATTATCATTAATGTTTTCATTGGAAAATGAATCATTTCAGATTGAGCTAAAACTGTTTCTGGAGTTAGATAATGATGTCCTTGTTATGATTCTCCAGTAATTTTGATCAAAAACGTTGTTTGTAGGAACCGTGAGCATTTTAGTGTTCTCTCGAAAATCTAACCGAACCATGAACTATAGCCCTGGCACTTATTTTTTGACTGGAAAAAATATTTTTCTGAAACTGTTCCTAGAGTTCAATAGTGATGTTCTTTATATGATTCTCCAGTAATTTCGATCAAAAATGTTGTTTGTAGGAACCGTGAGCATTTTAGTGTTCTCTCGAAAATCTAACCGAACCATGAACTATAGCCTTGGTACTTATTTTTTGAGTGGAAAAAATATTTTTCTGAAACTGTTCCTAGAGTTAAATAGTGATGTCCTTGTTATGATTCTCCAGTAATTTTGATCAAAAATGTTGTTTGTAGGAACCGTGAGCATTTTAGTTTTCTTTCGAAAATCTAATATATAGCCTTGGTACTTATATTTTGACTGGAAAAAATATTTCTCTGAAACTGTTCCTAGAGTTCAATAGTGATGTTCTTTATATGATTCTCTAGTAATTTTGATCAAAAATGTTGTTTGTAGGAACCGTGAGCATTTTAGTGTTCTCTCGAAAATCTAATCGAACCATGAACTATAGCCTTGGTACTTATTTTTTGACTGGAAAAAATATTTCTCTGAAACTGTTCCTAGAGTTTAATAGTGATGTTCTTTATATGATTCTCCAGTAATTTTGATTAAAAATGTTGTTTGTAGGAACCGTGAGCATTTTAGCATTCTCTCGAAAATCTAATCGAACCATGAACTATAGCCTTGGTACTTATTTTTTGACTGGAAAAAACAGTTTTCAGAAACTGTTCCTACAGTTCAATAGTGATGTTCTTGTTATAATTTTCCAGTAATAGTGTTACTGATCTATTATTAATAGCACATTATTAGTATAGCTACTATTAATTATAATTATTAATTTAATAGTACAATGTTATTATTAATAGTACATTGTTACTATTAATAGTACATTGTTACTATTAATAGTACAATGTTACTATTAATAGTACATTGTTACTATTAATAGTACATTGTTACTATTACATTGTTATTTTAAATAGTACTGCTGACTAGAACCTATTAATAGCAACTATTATTTATAGTACATTAGTAGTATAAATATATTAATTATAATTCGGATATGGCGTCAATTACAATCCAATGTAATATATTACTATTACCTTAAAGATCAGTATATTACTATTACTATTACTAATACCTCCTAAGTCAATGTAATATATTACTATTACTAATACCTCCTAATCCAATGTAATATATTACTATTACTAATACCTCCTAAGTCAATGTAATATATTACTATTACCTTAAAGATCAGTATATTACTATTACTATTACTAATACCTCCTAATCTAATGTAATATAATACTATTACCTTAAAGATCAGTATATTACTATTACTATTACTAATACCTCCTAATCTAATGTAATATAATACTATTACCTTAAAGATCAGTATATTACTATTACTATTACTAATACCTCCTAAGTCAATGTAATATATTACTATTACCTTAAAAATCAGTATATTACTATTACTATTACTAATACCTCATAAGTCAATGTAATATATTACTATTACTAATACCTCCTAATCCAATGTAATATATTACTATTACCTTAAAGATCAGTATATTACTATTACTATTACTAATACCTCCTAATCCAACGTAATATTTATATTACTATTACCTTAAAATATCATTACTGCCTAAATCAGTGTTACTGTTATGGATTACTATAGTACTGTGGTTACTTTGAAATTCTTTCACGTTTTAAACTAAATGATGATCACATTTATTGTTCATGAATTTTTCAAAACAGAATCAGTAAATCTGCATCTTCCTGGCTGAACAAACGTCCCCTCTGATACTAAAGTCTCTTTACTGGCCCTACTATCAATGAACAGATTACTTGATGTCAATTACTATTCCCTCAACATTGAGATTGTATATTACTATTACTACTGGACTGTCTATTACTATTACATCATATCTGTTGTATACTATTGTTATCATTAATTGATTAACAAATAACTATGTACTAATGCTAATTAAATAGACGTCATGTGATTAACATGTGATTATCACAAAAATACCTTTTTAGGTTTTGGTTTTATTATTGGTGGAGAAGGTGCAGGACGTCTTGATAGAGTTCTTGCTCGAGGTAGAAGAGAGTCCACAGGATTGGTACCAGATAATTCTAAGGCAGAAACGAGACTTCCTGACTCAATTGAAGAGCTACGAGACTTCTAAAGAAAGGAGGAATAGAGGAGATAATGGCATGATAATAATTCTTACCCCTGTGATATTAGTGGGAATTCCTGTACTAGTAATACTACCGGTAGATGCTGATCTTTGAAGAGGACCTGGTGTAGTTAGGCTATCACTATTATCTCCATGAGAGACATTTCCAACATTACGACGCTGTGTTTGTAGATATGTACAGATAATACAGTTATAATGTGACACTACTTACAGGAGGTGGTTTGGGAGGGTCAGCCGAAGGGAGATCTTCATGTACTGAAAATAGACATTCCCATTTCACACACATCACATATAACACAATTTACTTACATCTGACATCACCTTCTCTCAACATTTTAGTTAAGTCCCAAGAAGTTGATCTCCCATGGCCTTTATCTTTGGTACCTGATTGAGGAGAAGAAGAACCTGTGCGATCTTTAAACTGAAGAAATTTAAACCCAATACCATCTACTGTATCCTCACCCTCATCATCTATCTTCTCCACTTCAGGTTTCTGAACTATATGAGGTCTTGGGCCTTTTGGTTTTGCTCTTGTCCCATCATTGGTTATCATAGGTACTGTATCATGATCAGGTGATAATGATATGTGTCTAGATGATGTGTCTGACAAGATATCTGGCGGAGATACACTCTTTTTCTGATAAGGAGCTGGTTTAGGTGGAGGTTGACTGGGACGACCATGTACTGTTCGAGATCGCTGTACTTCAGCAAGTGGTACCTTTTCATCAAGTCGAGGGGGACGCTTTTTCTTACGAGGTTTTGGAACAGGGGGAAATTCTCCACTAGTAACAAGTGCTGAAGTCTCATCTTCATCACCTGTTGAATCCTCACCAGCTTCAAGAGAAATGAGTTTTGCAATAACCGGTTCCTGAATAGAGGATTGGGTGACATCATCTTTGTCATTACTTGGAAATTGGTTAATAACTGACTCATCTCCTGACATAAAATCTGAAGATATCACAAGATTATTTTCCTCTTCTATTTTCTTTTCTCTATCACTCATCTTCTTAGAAATATTCACCACAGCATATGGTCGATCATCAACTATAATATGTTCTATTACATTTGGCTGGACACCAGAAATGGCTATAGTAGGTTCAGTTTTGGAGCGATTAGAGGCTGCTAAGAAAGGTGGTAGATGAGGTCTAAATGGAGGTGTTAATGGTGGTTCTGTTGTGTCTTTATCTGGTAATGGCTCAGGAGCAGCTAGTGTAGGGACTAATGCTGGAGGATCTTTACTACCAGAAATTGGTGGAGGTGGGATATTGATAATAGGGTGGGTGTTTAATTTAGATGCTGAAATAGAATGGGCATCAATTAGAATAAAGTTATGTAACAGTAAATAGAATGAACAATAATTAGAATATACCTAATTTTGGACTTGGTTTTAAAGACTCCGGTAATGTGGATGGTATTTCAAAATTTTTTCTTCTCATTAAAACAAGTTTCATAGCGATAACAAATTCATCAAATGTCAGAGATCCATCGTGATCAGTATCAGAGAGTTTCCTAATACAGGGAAGAATGAGAGAGGAAGAGAGGAGGAAGAGAGAGAGAGAAGTGGAGAGAGTTGATGGAGAGGATAAAGGAAGAATGAAGATTGTAAGAGATATTTGTTGATGTTGAGACAAATTGTTTACATTTTAAAAAATGATAACATATCATAAGAAAACAGATGTTAATATAGTATATATATATACACTTACCATATTTTTGAAAGTTCATCAACGGGTAAACGGGACTGGATGAAGAAATCTCTTGCTTTTTCTCCAGACAGTAAACCCAATTCGGAATTTAGATCATGAAATTGATGTAAACATTTGTCGTATAGTTCGTCAGAAATCGACCAATCAGGTTCCTCCATTGTTGTGGGTGTGGTGTCTTTTGACAATACAGAATTTGGTTGTTGAGTGACAGGTGGAAGTGACAATATGGTGTGAGAAGTGGAGGAGGGAGGAGGAGGAATAACTGGAATTGATTTCTGAGGATCACTGGTAGATTCAGAAACTTGTCCTGTATCAAATCTAAATACCATATCAATATCGTCAGTAGTGACATCACCAAATGGACTGAAGTCTGAGTTTGGGAATCTAGCTTCTTTCGGTGGTGTGAATCTTACTGGGAATGTTGGAGTCAAGTTAAAACCTGTTGTACATGTATTTGAATCTACAGTATCAAGGAAGCTTGGTCCAACAGGTGACGTACCAAATGTGTCCATCAATACAGCTGGATTAATTGTACAATGAGATTCATTAGTAACATCATCTCCTTTGGTAACTACAGGAGCAGATCTCTTCTCCTGAGCAATATGTCCCTTAGACAAGAGAAAATTGTCATCATCTTCTTCATCTCCACTGCTAAACTCATTTTCTAATAAATGTGCATATTCTTTACGAGAAGATTTCACATTAGGGGAAGGTCCTCCTTGGCCACCTTTACTGCTCAATTTTTTCCCTTCTGGGTATTTGCCTGGTGGAGAGTCCGGTGGAGTCCGAGATTGAGATTTGCTAATAGTTTTAACTTTTCTGGAGCCAACACCACTCAAATCTTTTTCTTTTTTTCTACGAAGAGAGAAGCTAGATAATTTCTGTGAATCTACAGTGAGTTCACCGGATCGGACACGCCCCTTCTTGGGCGATTTCTCTTCCAAATCCTCCCCTTCTTTAGTACGTCGTAATTTAGAGTCTACAGATTTTGTAATGGAGTCATCCTCATCCAATAGAGACATGATCACGTGATCCTAAAGCAAGCATTAAAATTAAAAATTATAAATAATTCATTATAATTATAATATTCTGAGAGGAACTTACCCTGAAATATCTAAACTAATATTTTTTGAATTATCCTCAAATGTAGATGAATGACTACAAGTTTTGTAAAGAAATAATTCCCAAGGGCGATTTATACTGCAAACTAGATCACGTGATATAAACCACTCCCATTACCTCTTGACACACCCACTCTACACCCCCTTATCCTTCACTTAGACTAGAGCAAGATTTTCAAGATGTCAGACATACCACCTGTACTGAAAACTATTCAGCCATATCTTAAAATCTCTAAACAATTCGCTAAAAGAGATCCAATAGTATCTTACTTCTGTGAGTTGTGATCATACTCTTGTCACGTGATTATATACATGTAGTGGGGACATTACTATAAATATAAGTTGTATTAAAGGTGGTATATACATATATACTAGTACGTCACTTCAATGTTAAAGTATGTTACAATTTTGCATTCTCTAAGTATCATTATATCATAGAGTACAGTAGTACCCTCTATGTAGGGATGGCACGGATGTGTTGTATACTACAGTGTATGCTCGTACTGGGTAGGTTTAAATGATAACCAAACCTACAATTGTACTCTCCTCTCTGATAATGTAGTACATATTAATTTTGACACTTAACTTTGTACTACAACATGTCATATGACAATCATATGATAATAGTATATACTATATATATGTTAAACATAACTTGTATTATTATAAGACAGTTTTTTTTACACTTGAGTAAAACTTTCCACTCAACTGTTAATTTACTATTCATATCTCATTAGTATTAGTGTGTGTGGTATTACCCTCACGTGAAGTGTAGACAGTAGGGTATGGTAATCATTAATTGTTATTACCTCTTATAAAAATAGTAATAGTTTTTGTTACAATATTAACAAATATTAATAAAACAATTTTAGGCTTAACGAAAGTTGTTTTAGTGTGTAACTAAAAGTACCATTATTTGCCAATTTTCGTTTTAGTTAGTTATTACAATAGACTTGTAATTTATCGTAATACCTCACTAAAAGAGGTTCTAGTTATAGTATATATATATATTACAGGTCAGATGTACGCTGTACAACTAGGTATTTCTGTAGCAAAGAAAGATGATACTGCTAAAGGATATCTTTTAAAATTAATGGATACGCTACAGGAAGTGAGTAATACATTAATTATATAATTAATTATTACTAATGAATACATTATAGAGGAAACGAGAGATGAGAGATGAAGATGCTTTTAAAGATGAAACGATAGCTCAGTCACATATCGAGGAAGTTGCACTTCATATGTTTGATAATGCTGACAATAAAGATCGCAAAGGAGAGTTTGATAGGTAATTAAATAAGGATTTGAATTAGTAATTATTAACGTTCACGTTACCATAGAGACATGATAAAGGTGTTTTACACTGCTGGATACTTATTTACAGTTCTAAAACAATTTGGTGAATTATCAGATGAAGTAACTATTATATCATGTAATTGTCATGTGATAATCATGTGATCTATTATAGGTTGAGTCAAAAATGAAATATTCTAAATGGAAAGCTGCAGAAATTACTCGTTGTCTTAATAATGGTATTAGCCCAACTCCCGGACCCCCTGGGGGGCTAGAAAATGAGGGGGAATATGGAGATGATGAATCTGGAGGAGGATACATGGACCAGACCTCCTCTACACAACCACCAGGGATAGGTTTTATAGTAAGTGAACAACAATAATAATTACACATTATCATCATATCTTATTACAGATGCCAAATCAACCGACACCTCCTTTTCCAGGGGCACAATCTGTTTTCCCACCACCTGAACCCACAGACCCATCCTTTAGGCCTATACCAGCCCCACGAAAAAACATTCCTTCACCAACATCCTCCCCAACACCACAGCAACGGAATATACACCCACCACCTCCTGTTTCGGGCCCTCAACCTAATTCAGGGTCTATCTTCTCTCCATCACCAGATATACCTGTCTCAGCAAGTGGGATACAATTATCTGTTGCTCAAGTAGGTACGGTACAGAAATATTGTAAATATGCTTCTAGCTCTTTGGATTATCATGATTATGCAGTTGCTATCAATTACCTTGAAAAGAGCCTAAAATTATTGAGAACTGGACAAGAATGATTAAATATAATGATAATTATGAAGATTTTATAAATGTATGTACATATAATTAAACAATAATTAAACAATATTTAAATTAAAACTGTTTTTTACAATCTTCAAATAGACATGTTGATTTGATTTAGGTATGGATAATACCACAGCACAAAGTTAGCACTATTTCAATGATAAATAAATAGAAAGATTTGATAGATGACGGAATGAATGATGATATATAGATAGATGACAGAAGGAGTGAAGGATAGATAGATATAAGTATTATACTAACATTTAATCGAAGTCAACATCATCGTCATCATCTTCAAATTCTTCATCAAACAGGACGTCATCTTCCTCCTCTCCAGCATTGAAAGTAGTAAGATCGTTCAGTTTGGCTAAAGAATGAAGAGAAGTGAAAATAGAATAATATTGATAATAAACTAGATTAACCTGTTTCTGGTAGTTCTCCATATGTTTTCAAGTTCCTTGCCTCCTCTGGGTTGTATCGAAGAATAACATCTGCTTTGCTATCTTGATAATCTCTTAGACCGATAAGTACAATATCACCTTGATTAATCCATACCTGTATATTGTAATTATAATATCTACAAATATCATGTAAAATGCTACCTTCTTTCTCAATTTCCCACGTATATGACAAAGACGATTCATTCCATCAAAACAGTACGCTTCTAAACGCCCATTACCCAACATCTTCAACACTTGAGCATACTCTACAAACACAACGAAGTATAAACACACACACATATAAATTATATATATATATATAACATCACACCCACCTTGTCCATCTTCCTTAAATATTAGTTCTCTTTTATCACTCTCATTTTCATTCTTACCTCGTCTTCTGTTCTTACCTCCTTTTCCTATAAACCACACACATTATAAACATGTTTATATATTCTCTATCAATCAAACCTTTATTTTTTGGCATGTTTCCTGCTTCTAGCCTTCTACTGTATCTAAAATTATTGAGCAATAGCGTGTAACTATAAATAGTAACAGAAATGATGACATGCCACACCCACTAAATTATTTTTATATAAAATAATAATGCAATCAATGTATGAAATGAAACTCCGTTACTGGATAGAGCTACAAAACTCTGTTCGCTTTCACTATGTCCTCTAAATTAGGATGTGATGACTTTATATGTACTATAGTGTATGATAAGGTTAATACATGATTATACAGTAATGGATTGAAATTTTACAGACACAAAAGAGAACGGGAACGATAATTATATGAAAATGGTGCAGGTAAAAAGATTGTTGGTCATTTCAAACTACATTTTTCTGAAGAGAAGGTGAACAATGACTTTTAGTATGCCTTCCTATAATCTGCAGTCTACAGCTTATAATACTGAAGCTCAGTACAAATAATAAGATAGTATTTAAAGACATACATTCACAAGAGATTTTAAACAATTCAACTGTACTATAATCCCTTACGTACATTCTAAAATCATACATTTTATGTTAACAATTTTACTCACCTTTCAAAACCAGTCTTGTTAACTCCACATACAGAAAAGAGAATATACATATAATACATTGTTATTTAAAATATATTATATATAAAGATTACAGTTATTGGATTAAGCTACAGATGTATTGAGTTAAATCTAGTGTGAAAATACATCAATAAATTACCTTCCTATAATCTGCAGTCTACAGCTTATAATACTGAAGCTCAGTACAAATAATAAGATAGTATTTAAAGACATACATTCACAACAGATTTTAAACAATTCAACTGTACTATAATCCCTTACGTACATTCTAAAATTATTAACAGTTTTACTCACCTTTCAAACCAGTCTTGTTAACTCCACATACAGAAAAGAGAATATACATATAATACATTGTTATTTAAAATTTATTATATATAAAGATTACAGTTATTGGATTAAGCTACAGATGTATTGAGTTAAATCTAGTGTGAAAATACATCAATAAATTACCTTCCTATGATCTGCAGTCTACAGCTTATAATACTGAAGCTCAGTACAAATAATAAGATAGTATTTAAAGACATACATTCACAACAGATTTTAAACAATTCAACTGTACTATAATCCCTTACGTACATTCTAAAATTATTAACAGTTTTACTCACCTTTCAAACCAGTCTTGTTAACTCCACATACAGAAAAGAGAATATACATATAATACATTGTTATTTAAAATATATTATATATAAGGATTACAGTTACTGGATTAAGCTACAGATGTATTGAGTTAAATCTAGTATGAAAATACATCAATAAATTACCTTCCTATAATCTGCAGTCTACAGCTAATAATACTGAAGCTCAGTACAAATAATAAGATAGTATTTAAAGACATACATTCACAACAGATTTTAAACAATTCAACTGTACTATAATCCCTTACGTACATTCTAAAATTATTAACAGTTTTACTCACCTTTCAAACCAGTCTTGTTAACTCCACGTACAGAAAAGAGAATATACATATAATACATTGTTATTTAAAATATATTATATATAAAGATTACAGTTATTGGATTAAGCTACAGATGTATTGAGTTAAATCTAGTGTGAAAATACATCAATAAATTACCTTCCTATAATCTGCAGTCTACAGCTTATAATACTGAAGCTCAGTACAAATAATAAGATAGTATTTAAAGACATGCATTCACAAGAGATTTTAAACAATGCAACTGTACTATAATCCCTTACGTACATTCTAAAATTAGTTTTACTCACCTTTCAAAACCAGTCTTGTTAACTCCACATACAGAAAAGAGAATATACATATAATACATTGTTATTTAAAATATATTATATATAAAGATTACAGTTACTGGATTAAGCTACAGATGTATTGAGTTAAATCTAGTGTGAAAATACATCAATAAATTACCTTCCTATAATCTGCAGTCTACAGCTTATAATACTGAAGCTCAGTACAAATAATAAGGTAGTATTTAAAGACATACATTCACAACAGATTTTAAACAATTCAACTGTACTATAATCCCTTACGTACATTCTAAAATTATTAACAGTTTTACTCACCTTTCAAACCAGTCTTGTTAACTCCACATACAGAAAAGAGAATATACATATAATACATTGTTATTTAAAATTTATTATTATTATATAAAGATTACAGTTACTGGATTAAGCTACAGATGTATTGAGTTAAATCTAGTGTGAAAATACATCAATAAATTACCTTCCTATGATCTGCAGTCTACAGCTTATAATACTGAAGCTCAGTACAAATAATAATATAGTATTTAAAGACATACATTCACAAGAGATTTTAAACAATTCAACTGTACTATAATCCCTTACGTACATTCTAAAATCATACATTTTGTTAGCAATTTTACTCACCTGTTCAAACCAGTTTCTTTGTGGTGACTTCGCCAAAAACTCAGTGCCCTGAAAACTAGTGAAAGTAAAAACACGTGATAATGTAGATTAATACAACTACTTCAACTAGTTGTAAACAGATTCAACAAACCTGGAACATCATCACAGCATGCGATATGCATGGAAGATTCAAAATGTCCGCCAAGATCTGCGCATGTGCATAATATGTATTAAGCCTTACCTCCTATTTAATTAATTATCAGTGATTGAGGTATGTCTCTTGTAACAGGAGAAGATAGTGAGAGTGATGAAGAAATCAATACTGATCAGTTAGGAGATCACACTCATAGAATTGGGAAAAAGATTTCTGGACAATCAAAGGATGGGATAGTAGCAGGAGAAGATGACGAGGATGAGGATGAAGGTGAGATGTAATAACAAATGTTTTACTATTAAATTAATATTTGTAACAGATAGTGTGCGAAGTAACATCAAACAATACTCTACCAAAAGTTCTGAGTCACAGGACAGCTTGGATAATAGTCCCTCCCTTGCAAGGAAATGGGAACCACCCTCGTGAGTATGTGTGTGCATAATATTACACCCACTCATTTAATTAATAATTACAGGTTGTTACACAAGAAACTTGGTAAGTCTTATTTCACTTAATTAGGATATATGGTATTTAATCACACCCATTACATACAGGTGATGCTAATTATAGTCTTCGTAAAAACCTGGTAATTCGAGTTTTACAACTTTATCATTTGACGTGTAGAAATCTCACAATTGTTAACGATAACCTCACAAGAGCTCAAGGGATAATAGAAGTACATATTTATAATAATTTAATGATTAGCAGTTACTTATGTATTCCGTTAGAAAGTTAATGCTAATGTTAAGAAAAGTGATCAAGATTTGGAACAGTTGAAAATCTCTCTTGATAATATATTTGATTCTGCCCAAACATTAGCTCCTAATCTACACATAGAGGTTTCTTCTACTGCTAAATCAAAAACTAAAATTACTGAAAATGAGAATTAATCAAACTTTTCTGTGTGTGTGTGTTGAATTGTTTTTACTTCACTAAATATAGTAAAATTGTTACAAAATATAACATGACTGTATGATGACATTAAAAACAGAACAGCTGAATAAGTTATCACATTTATTAAAATAACCTTTTTTTTTTCTGTTTCTCGGCAAATAATCTTGCTAATTCAGCAAAATCTGTAGCATCAGTAGCTAATTTCTCTGTCTGTTCCTGTATTTCACTCAGTCTTTCTCCTCTCTCGTCTAATTGCTAAATGGATTCATGGATTAATGGTAGACTGATTCACATATTGATACTAACTTGTTTCGCCTTATCGAAAGCAGTCTGAGGTCCTCGTCCTCCTCCTCCTCTTCCTCCACCAGTAGCTCCCCTCTTGTCCTCCTGCCATGTTATATGAGACCCATCTCTCTTAGCCACTGACTTCCAAGGTTTACCAGCAGCCTCCAATCCAACTGATAATAGTTATATAATTAGATATACATGTATACACACACTTACAGAATTCATTGCGATCAACAGCTTTTTTTAGCAGGCTCTTTTTGGTTCGTTGAGGTCCTTCATGAGTGACATAGACATTGGGAAGACTGTATGGTAAGTTTAAATTATCTGGTGTAATTAGTGATACTCGTTGAAACTCAGAGGGTGTGGTTTGGTAAACAGCTTGACCATCGACTGAAACTTGAAATGTATATAGTACCCTGTTAAAGAATAGATAGATAGATAGATAGATGAATGGAAATACTTGTATATCAACTTGCCTGAAGTCAAGCAGTGGTTTGTACTCTGTTTGTAGCATGGGTTTGAGTCCAGGTAGACTGTGTATCAGAATGAGTCCAGTGGTTGTCCAGGTACACACACAAGGCAGACCTTCACAAGTGAAAAATGCACTATCGACAATGAGACCACCAGAAATATTGGGTTCAACACTTGATATCACTTGGTTACCAGGGAAACCAATACACTATATGATATGAGATGCAGTTAATTGATGTTTTTAATTAATTAATCATACTTTCAGCATGTCTCTAGTAGTAATGACAACATAATTAACAGGTTTCTCAGTTTCCGACACCTCCTTGCCACTCTGTGATCTTCGTATGACTGTCACAAGTCCAGGTGATGCTAATATGATGTAGGTGTGGCTCAAATTACATGAGTATTATAATACATACCATCTCCATTAATCTTTGGTTTGTAAGGAGTTATTAATTTCTCACCCCAAGCACTAAGAAATATCATATTTATTATAGCGGATTTATTTTCTATTACAATACCTGTAATATTGAAATAAATTAATTTGTATTCAATTTATTTTTAACCCTTTACCAACCAGTTGGAAGGATTTCATTTTTATACTGTCCAGCTTGTCTCATGTTCTCAACACAATTTATAATGTACACACTGACACGCCCATATTTGGTACCAACCCACAATGTTAGAGATGGAGCGCCACCTACATACATACATACATACAAACATACATACATACATACACACATGTACTAACTTTTATTGACAAACATTTGTACTATTTCAACGCAATTAATTGTTTCATCGTTACAAAGTTGTTCACACTCCATCCCTTCCTTTGTTAAATTAATATTCCTATAATGAGACAAAATAGGCATTAATTAGAGTGTGTGTGTGTGTGTGTGTGCATTACATTTGAGATTCATAATGTTTAGCATATAGTAGTGGTGTAGATATTTGTCTGTTGATACTCATTTCCGTAGACAATTTTCGACGTGGTTGAACATCTCCAGAGTATGAGAATTGTTGTGAGTAGATTGGAGGAGTAGATGGATTGTCTAATCTTTCCTGAGTTACTCTTCGTACCTGACGAGTATAGGTGTTAGGATCAGCCAGATCTATAGTGAGATACGTGAGTGAGGATTGATCGATGAGTGACTGAGGGGGTGATGTTGTGTGAATGAGGAGGTGATACTCACATAAAATGCTTTCAATGTGTCCAAGTGTTTTCAAACATTGGTTTAATTTTGTATCAATAATTGAGAGTCCACAATTCGTACCAATAGCCAATCTAAATGTAATATCTAGTGAGGAAAGGGTTAATAAACACACACACACTTACATTCCATTCTGATCACTATATTGTAGACAAGTTACATCTACTACTGAAACAATACCCATATCGTCATGGAAACAAAAGCAATGTTGGATGACGTGAAAACCAGGTAGCTGTTGATCTATTTCATTAGAGAATGCATATTCTGATTTTATAGGGGGCGTGTCCTTTCCTTCAGTTTTATTAAGAATAACAGAATCACTTCCAAAATCAATTTCTAAGGACTGAAACGAGATAATGAATATTAATGAATATTATTGAATATCATTAATTAAACTGACTTGAGGATCTCTGTGTGAGTGTTTTAAAGAGAAGTCAAATACCAGAACATGACCAGCACAATTAGCCAGTATGAGAGTCTGGGAATGAGGATTTATAGCTAATTCATTAATTGATGACATCCCCACGTCACCACTTATCAATTCTGAATTAACGGAAAATACCACATAATCATCAATGGAATTTGAACTCAGAGAGTAGTCCCGACTAGTAGTAGTGGTAGGTGTATTTAGATTAGAAGGTGTGGTGACTGATTCAGGTGATGTTCCATTAGACTTCTTCCTTGTTGGGGTTTTAGATTCACGAGGGGATTTCACTGGGGAAGATGATTTAGGTGAGGTCACTTCTAAATTGATTTTTCTCGATTTTTCTGGTAATTGTGATGGTTTCTGTTTGACTTCTCCTTCAATCTCTTTCGATTTCTCTTCATCAATTTGAGTAGTGGGTGTGACCTCCTCTGTAGACATCAATGAGTCTACATTCATTTCTTCTTTAGAACTTTTTCGTAGTTTCTTTTGTATAAAATGAGATATATTTCGCTTCTTTTTTAGTTTTGGAGAGCCTTTATTTTCCATACTCTCAACATTCTCTTCATCCTCTGGTATAGTTATGGGATTCAGGACTGGTTTGGGCTCGGGGGTACGTGGCTTTAAATATTTTTTTGTATCAATAGTAAATAATGGTTGCATTATCACTGGAAATAGAAAGTTCATTAATATAATGTCCAATATGTCTATTAGTAAGTATCCTCACCTGATCTACAAAACCACAGTCTAACACATCCATCAGCATGACTATAATAATAAGCAACCTTAATTATAATTCTAATTAAATAAATTAATTGGATCTTACCCAGTAACAATTAGGTCAGTCCATGGATCAGGTGACTCTTTACCCCATTTACCACCTCTCAATGGCCAACGCTACAAAATAATTATAAAATACATACATACATATATACATATATATACATACATACATACATACATTGATGTGGTTAGAAGGTGTCACTTATAAACACATATTGTACACACATAGACACATACATTTACACACATATACATATACATGCACACACATATACATATACATGTACACACATATACACACACATGCACACACATATACATATACATGTACACACATAGACACATGCATGTACACACATATACATATACATGTACACACATAGACACACACATGCACACACATATACATATACATGTACACACATAGACACATGCATGTACACGCACATACATATACCTTAATTGACTTCAGTTTCTGTGGCATTTTTGAGAGTACAGACTGTAACTCAGCTACAAAATCATCCGGACATTTACCACAATAATGTAGCGTAGTGACAGGTGATGTGTGAATATCAAATGAGAAGGGGAGTGTGAAAGTAGGGAAGCTAAGACGAAACAAAAGTGTAAAATGGGATGTATATAAGACATGAAAATTACCTTTGTGATTGCAAGTCGTGCACGATAAGATCATTCTCTGTTAACACAACTAGTGCGTTCATTTGTTGTACATCTATAGTATAATTAAATATATGAAATAGATAGATAAATAGATATATAATATTGACCTGTGATAAAAGGTGTGGATGGTAAACACAAGAAATTGATTATAGAATCAGTAAAACTCAGTAAATTAGTGGTACGTGAGTTGTGTATTGTTATACATTGTTTTCCAAATCCGTCCCCCTCAGGATAGCCTCCTGAAAATATAAAATATGGTTCTGGCTCGGTATTAAACCATTGCAACTGAAATATCGGAGAATTACCGGATACAGACCCTGTGAAGATTATATTAATTATTATTAATATACTATATATTAATAAATTAATTTACCATGAGGATAAAATACTTTCTCTGGTTTCGAATCAATTTTCGTATTAAATATCGCAATACTTCCATCACTATATCCACCAGCAAATTGTTTACCAGAAGAATTCCAAGTAACTGTCATCAAAACCTGTTTAGTAACAACAGGAACTAATTATAAACATTCCTATGTTTACTACTACTACAGGAACATAATTAATACATACATTCATATATACATACATACATACATACATACATACATACATACATACATACATACATACATACATACATACATACTACATACATGCATACATACATACATTCATATATACATACATACATATTACATACATACATACATACATACATACATACATACATACATACATACATACATACATATACATACATACATATACATACAAACATATACATGTACATACATACATACTACATACATGCATACATACATACATTCATATATACATACATACATACATACATACATATTACATACATACATACATACATACATACATACATACATACATACATATACATACATACATACATATACATACAAACATATACATGTACATACATACATACATACATACTCTCATACACACAGACACACAATCTCTTACTGCAATACTGGATGTATTGTGGTGAAATCTCTTCTCAACAGTTTTAGTTTTTAAATTCCAAACAGCACATAATCCTTCAGTATAAGCTAGAAGAAGCTTATAGTAGACATGTTCATTACCTATTGTCAAACAAAAGAGAATAAGATCATACCTTTGACTGATGCTGGGGATTTTCTTCAATAGCAATGACATCACCTGGACGATTTCTACGTGAACTGCAATTTATAAATTATATTAATAATTATTATTACTTCCTAGTAAAGATAAATATTACCAAAATAAATATGTAAAGAAACCCTTAATATGCAACGAAACGAGTTCTTCCCCTTACCCTGATGATGGTAGTACAACTTTATTCCAATGTATAGTACACCCAGATAATTCAAGAGTATTAGTGTGTACTACACTCACACTCCCACCTTCCATTCCTACATAGAACCACTCTGATTCATAGGGACAGGACACAAGGCAAGGACTATAAATATATACATATATATATATATATATATATAATATATATATAATATATATATCTCACGCTTCCTTCTGGAACTCAAGTTTATGTTTCACAAAAGGCTCCTTCTCCTTCAAGTCCCATAAATAGAGAGAGTTATCATCACATCGAGATATCAGAAGACCCTGGATAGTATAAGGATGAAGAGATTACAATAAGAGGACAAGCAACATGAGGAGGAGGAGAAGGAGAATCAATATTTGTGTTACCTTATTCTGCACAATAACTAGTTGAAAAATAGATGTTTTCTTTGGGTGAACAAAATGTCTTTCTAAACCAGATTTACCTAGTCTAGTTAATAGGTGGAGTTAAGGATTTAGTAATCACATATATACATGTACGATGTGCTAAAGAATGTACAAAATTAATGATTACTCAACCGAAACCCACCAACACAAATAAACACCCGGTGTCTATCATTCAATATGTCTGTTATACAGGTAAATATTATTGGATACATTACAACATTTCCTTGATGTGATCCAATAGCAATTATCTGTTGAACTGCATCATGTGATATACACGATGGTTGATACGGGAATCCATGATGGAAACTCTAAAAATAGATGTATTTATTTTTCATTACCAGTTCCTGCATTAGACTTCACAATAAACACAATTATATATGATAATTATGTATTAAACATGATTATAACATCATGTGATACGTACATACATACATACATACATATCCTTCTACATACATACATACGTATCACGCTACATACATACATACATAAATATATACACACACATAAATTCATACATAAATACTTACATATATATATATACATACATACATAATTACATTATACATTCACATGTACATACATATATACTACTTATTACTCCAACTCACATCATGAACGTCAAAATTTGTAGCAGTTAACCTCTCTGGTATTCTATCTGCGTACTCTGGCTTACTGTCTCCGAAAATGTTCCTCAAGAACTCCATAATATGATCTGTGATATGATACAGCTAGCTTTAAAAAAAGCTAACAATTATTAATTATTAATAATTAATATAATAAAAATTAATTAATTTTAATAATAATTGTTACCATGGTAACTGATAAACAGCAGAAGGAGGGAAAGTGTTTTGGAGTTTGTAACTATCATGTCTACTAAGTTTAAGAATATTCATTTGGCGCCAGAAAATGAAGAAGACGACATTTATGAAGGATATGACGACTTTCAGCTTGATGTGAGTCATGTAACAAGAGAAAATACTGTATTATATATATACCAACAGGAATTAGAAGATGATCCAGAGTTTC
>OX345646.1:0-112500 GCA_947044365.1 Petrosia ficiformis | reverse complement strand
TGAGCACATACATTCTGAAACGAAGGACAAGGTGGACTTTAGAACAGGTAATATATCTATTCATCTATCCATCTATCTATCTATCTATTGCACAGCGATGAATCTTCTCTTGTGTTATCATTCTCTGGGTGATAAAGAGAAATTGAAAAGACATTTTCAAAGAATGACATTAATATCAACAGGAACTGAAATAGATGAAGACCGATATTATCCAACTGATGTATGTATGCATGTATACATGTATGCATGTATGTATGTATGTATGTATGTATGTATGTATGTATGTATGTATGTATGTATGCATGTATGTATGTATGTATGTATGTATGTATGAGTGTATGTGTGTATGTATGTATGTATGTATGTATGTATGTATGTATGTATGTATGTATGTATGTACATGTATAGATAGATATAATAGATATATACATACTGTATAGGATGATGACCCTAATCAAAGATTATTGATTGAAGCAATCAAAGATGATTCTCTTAGTAAGATAGAGAGAGAGGAACAGAGAAAAGCTGAGCAAACTATTCTGAATGCAGCTAAATTAATTGCTCCAGTAATTGAAGGATCATTTGCAAGTGGATTTGACTGGTATAATTATCTCATTATTTATTCATAAGTTATAATTAATTGGTTATATTATCAGGTGTATTGAGGTAGTAAAGTCATCACGTCATTCTGAACTATCTTCTGAATTAGAGATCACTAAAGCACTAACATTTCTAAGAGACAGTGATATTCCCAGGGTTAATGAGCTCATTAATTATTCATTACAATAGTATTAATTAATTACGTTCATTATATAGGCAATTGAAACTTTGAAAGAATGTGGAAGAAAAGATAGTAAGATAGCTGGAACTGCAGCAACAAACCTATCCTTTATATACTTCCTTGTAAGTACGTATATACATGCAGTATATATATATATGTATATATATTATAATATATAATTTATATATATATGTGTGTGTGTGTATATATGATTCCTCTGTACTATATAATAGGAAGGTGATATTTCACAAGCTGAGAAATATGTTGATGTTGCAATACAACAAGATCATTATAATCCATATGGTATTGTTGTAATCTACACACTCACATAATTATCCCCTCCCTACCTCCCACACTCTATCCTCAATCCCACACTCTATTGACCCTCACTCTATCCTCAATCCCACACTCTATTGTCCCTCAATCTATCCTTCCTCACTCTATTCTCAATCCCACACTCTATCACTCTATTCTCAATCCCACACTCTATCACTCTATTCTCAATCCCACACTCTATTGTCCCTCAATCTATTCTTCCTCACTCTATTCTCAATCCCACACTCTATTGACCCTCACTCTATCCTCCTTACTCTATTGTCCCTCACTCTATCCTCAATCTCACACTCTATCCTCCCACACTCTATTGACCCTCACTTTATCCTCCCTCACACTAGCTCTAGTGAATAAAGGGAATTGTTTATTTGCTTCACAGCAATATGAAAAAGCTCTTGATTATTATCAAGAGGCCTTATCTGTAGAAGCTACCTGTTCAGAGGCATTGTTTAATCTTGGTCTAGTTTACAAGAAGACAGGAGAATTGAATTTAGCTTTAGAATGTTTCATTAAAATGCAAACCATTTTCAACAATCTTCCTCAAGTTATTTATCACATAGCAGATATGTATCCACTAGTATATGTATGTATGTGTGTGTGTGTGTATGTATGTATGTATGTATGTATGAATGTATGTATGTATGTATGTATGTATGTATGTACATTTGTACGTATGTATGTATGTAATGTATGTATATTGATATGTATCATACAGTATCATTATTCTTAATATACATCATCAGATATGATAAATTGGATGATTTCCATCAGTCGACTGAGTGGTTAGTCCACTATTAATTCATAATAATGTTATATATTCATATTATAGGTTTATACAGCTGGTTACATTGATCCCAACTGATCCTGGTGTGTTACAAAGACTAGGAGAAATATATGATAACAATAGTGATAGATCACAAGCTTTTCAATATTATTATGAAGTAATAAAACACCTCATTGCATTATCATTATAACATGTCTTGTAGTCCTTTAGATATTGTCCCACTAATATTGATGTTATTTCATGGTTGGGAGCATATTATATGGATTCACAATTCTGTGATAAAGCTGTACATTATTTTGAAAGAGGTGCTCTCATTCAGTAAGCTATATATAGTAACAATACATAGTCTATACTGTAGTTACTATAAATAGTAACTGAATTAATAAAACTATTAATAGTAACTGAATTAACAAATGATGTTACTATAAATAGTAACTACACTGTTTATTAATTGAGCTACTATTTATAGTAACTACACATTTAGTTCTATTTATAGTAACTACACATTTAATTCTATTTATGGTAACTACACATTTAATTCTATTTATAGTAACTATACATTTAATTATATTTATAGTAACTACACATTTAATTCTATTTATAGTAACTACACATTTAATTATATTTATAGTAACTACACATTTAGTTCTATTTATAGTAACTACACATTTAGTTCTATTTATAGTAACTACACATTTAGTTCTATTTATAGTAACATGATGAATTGATATTTTTAGACCCAATCAAGTTAATTGGCAGTTGATGACAGCAAGTTGCTACAGGAAAACTGGTATGTGTGTTATAATCATATCTCACACTATCCTCAATTTTTACACCTTCACACATCACAGGCAATTATCAGTTAGCATTACGATGTTATAAAGATATTCATAACAGATTTCCTGATAATATTGATTGCCTAAAATTTCTTGTGCGTTTAACAAGTGATTTGGGATTGAAAGAAGCACAGGAGTATTCTATATTACTAAGAAAAGCTGAGAAAACACAAGAGGCCAAGAAACAAGTTAGTAAATAATATTATATGTTTGTATGGATGTGTGTATGTATGTATGTATGTATGTATGTATGTATGTATGTACGTATGTACGTACGTACGTACGTACGTACATACATACATACATACATTTTCAGCGTGAGGTATCAGGTGGTAGCATAAAGAGTAATCTACCCTCAGGAGGGGGTAAATCTCGCGATAGAGGAACAGTAGAATCTCTAAGTGCTGGAAGTGGTATGTAATATAATAATTATGACAATAACATACTTTATCTTATCTATTGACCATATAAGGAGATTCTGGTTCAAGTGGAGGAGGTAGAAAAGTGCGACAGGCAGACCCTTCTTATTCCGATCCTTTAGGACAATTACAGGAACATCCTCGTGTAACAGCAAGGATACAACAACACGATGATGATGAATTCAATGATATTGAATTAGATGATGATCTGTTACCTGAGTAATATTATATACATATAATAATATATTATATATATATATATATATATACACACACATCTGTATAATGAAACCATACAGATGTTATTGTTTACATTTCATTGTTTATCGGGTAGGATAATAATCTATATATAATTAATACATTTATTATGATATTTAATTATTTGTGATATTTTAATACATGGATGAGATAATCAGTTAATTATATAATAATTATTAAACGATTACTTTTAAAATCTCGTTATTCTATTATTTTTCGTAGAGTCCACTAAATTACATAATGATATTATTAGTCACTATTAGTTTGCTTTCTAATAGAATAGAATAGAAGAGTTTAAATGTAATAGTTTAATCAAAATAATTATACAATTTACTGGTTATCTCATTCGTTGTTATAATTATTATTTTCCCAACTGTCCACCAATTTATTCTATTCCATCTATCTATCTATCTATCTATCTACCTATCTACCTATTCTCATATCAGTAAAAATAGATAATAATATAATACAAAATATCTATTTTTAACAAGTAATATAAGTAACATGTATATAGTATGTCTCTCTATGAAGCAAGTCTAAACTATTTGACGATGAAGCCCCATATTCAATCCAGACTGGTTTGCTCCTCGGTTACTGCCCATTTGTAATCCAATCACACTACTTCCAGCACTCTTCTGTACATCAGAAAATGGGCGTGGATTTTTACCAGACTCTTTAGGACCTAGTTTTGGTAGACCAGGTTTCTTACTCTGTACCTAATGAATATATGAATTGCAGAGTATTGAAACTACAGATGGTTCTTATAATTATTTGATTACTAAAAGTTATTATCACAACACAGACCTTTCTCCCAAGTGCATGGATTGTGTTGATCACCTGCAGATATAGATAAATAGATAGATAGATAGATAGATAGATAGATGGATGAATAGAAATATAGATTACTTGTGGAATATTTTGTTGTTCATACAAGTCCACAGTTTGAAATAGATCATGTTTTGCAACACCAAACTTTTCACAGAAGAGAAGAAATGCATTGATATTTTCCATCTACAATAAAACAACTATTAATAATTATAATAATACTGCTGTTATTACCATAGTAAATGCCATCATCTTTGAAGACTTGTATTTAACAGATCCAGGCTCCAAAACATTAGCTAATCTTTATGATTATAATAATATTAAATGTTAAAAGAATCAATACTATGTACTTGCACAATATAATCCCATCTTTTAATACTCGATGTACATCAGATGTTGTTTGTGATACGTTTGATGGGAAGGAATCTCCAGTCAGTTCTGATATCCAGTTAAATGCATCTCTAGCTAATGTAGAATCAAATTTATCACTGATCTGAGAGAGGGACAGATCATTATGAAAGATGTAGTTATATAAATACAATACTCATACCTTGCTTTCAAGTTCTGCAGTTAAACCGTATCCCTTAGGTCTTGTGGCCATTTTTCACACTACTTTTCTTACAGACAATGCAATAGAGAATACAAATACACCCCCAGCAGTGTCCTGCTGTTGCATGCATGCAAAAACATAGTAGGTGGGGCTGGCATCCTTAGTATACGATAATATGCGGAAATAGCGGTTTATTGATTTGCTTTTTACAGTTTGTAAACAAAACAATTAAAAAGAAATGATTAATTTTATTAACTATAACATCATCAAATCACAAATATGTAATGTTTTGAGAAAGTTCAGAAGACATCAGTTACTGACCAATGATTTGACGAGTGCTGCCAAAGCTTTGACCAGCCTGTGTCGCTCCTTTGTTAGAGCCAGCTTGGAGTCCAATAATGTGCTTACCAGCATCTAACTGCTCCTTTGAGAATTCTCGTTTATTCTGATCTGACTCTTTGGGTCCTAGTGAATGTTCAGTTAAACCCAGTTTATATGCCTGAGGAGAAAAGAGGACCACGTATTAAAATTAATATCATAAATGACAGAGCTATATCCTCACCTTTCTTGCCAGAGCACCAATTCCATTTATCACCTATATGGAGTATTAAACAAATTATTAATATCTCAAATTTAGAAAACTATAAATATTTATACACAAATTCAATTTCTACCCATCCATTCCATCACTAATAATCCAATTATATTGTGTGTACTAATTTTAGTGATTTTAGAAAACAATTGCTAAAATTAGTAAAAATATATTTCATGATCATTTTATAATTTATGAGGCACATGACATTAGGCATGGCTCAGACATTCGCTAATATTAATACACGCTAAATCTTAAAAATCACTAAACTTAGTAGACACTTGTGGTACATGTATTCAACAATTACATACCTGAGGTACGTTTTGACCTTCATACAAATCAACAGTTTGGAAACTGTCTGTTTTTGCCACTCCCAACTGTTCACATCCATCTAAAAACTTGCTAATGTTCTCCATCTTTATAAAATAATAATAATAAATAAATATATTACACATCATAATATTACTAATCACCTGTTTAAAAGCCATTTTGCTCTGGTTGAATTTAATTTGGGGATTATTACTTCTCAAAATATTCATTAATCTGTAATATATATATATAAATCAAATGTTTTATATATAATAGACACAACATTCTTACTTGCATAAAATCTGTCCATCTTTCAAAATCGCTACTACATTGTCAGATTGTCCATCAAAGCTTAGTGGTTCTTCAATAACAAATTCTATCCATTGTAGAGTTTCATTAGCTAAGTCTGCATCATACTTTTCCTCTTTCTGTCAAAAGTAAACAAAATAAAAAATAGTAATTATATATAATTATATATATATATATTATATATATATTATATTATATTATATTATTATAATTATTGTAAAAACCTTGGCGTTTAGCTCTGCAGTTAAACCATACCCTTTGGGTCTCTCTGCCATTCTTAATTTCACAAACCTTTCTTTTACACACTTATTAAAATCTTAAGGGTCGCTTTTAATAATATTCATTGATATTCATTGATTCATTGATATTCATTGATATTCTCATTGCACATTGATATCACAAATCCTCACATACATTAATCATTAGTTAACTTACTTTAGCATTTAGTTCAGCTGTCATACCATAGCCCTTAGGTCTCTCTGCCATTTCTTATAATTTGGAATAGAAAGTTCTGCAGTATGAAATGCATATCATTGTATATGCCTTATATACTACTGTAATAATCCCACATATTACCATATTAGGTAATTTATTAAAACCACAAGCAAAAGACTGGCATCCAATATATTTGGCAGTGATTCTATTTACACTAAACATTATTAACTTCAAATATATCATGTTACCACACAAGATTAACAACAAGAAATGGTATGTATTTACCAGCTAGTATGAAATGTAGAAAAATAAAATTTCTATTATTTCAAAACTAAATCCATGGTAACCGGGTTTAATATCAACCACTAATGAATATCAATATTTTCACAAAAATTTCCTAATTTGGAAACATATTTGATTATACGTATGCATTGCTAGGACAACTTTGATTATCGGCTGTCAGATAACTGATTGAAACTGAAATCACATGATACTCACATGACAATGAATCGTGTACAAACAATTTCGTACCATCACATAAACCACATGTTTAATATATCATGTTCTGTTATAATTATAATATAATCAATATCTTCAGTAATAAAGTATTTGAGATGATTCAATAATGAATCCATGAATTTTTCATTTTATTTTAAAATAACATTCTCAAAGACAAACACAACAGATGTACAGTGATACAGTTCAAAGGGCATGGTATAACCACAAAATAGGATACACACATACCTTTCAGTGTAGGAGTGACACTACAACTCATAACAGAATTATAACATGCCACAATAATGTACTACGTTATTACATGTGTGTGTTATTCTGGCAAGTAATGTTTTAGTTATCCTTGGTATGTCAGCAGTACCTCATTTTGAATTAACAAAGGATATGAAATCATGTAGTATTACTTACTCTTATATGAATATGTGTGTGTATGTGTGTGTGTGTGTGTGTGTGTGTGTGTGTGTGTGTGTGTGTGTGTGTGTGTGTGTGTGTGTGTGTGTGTGTGTGTGCAATGTGTGTATATGTATGTGTGCAATGTGTGTATATACGTTTGTGTGTATGTGTAATTAAAAAATTCACATAACTGATACATCACTATCACCATTTCAATCCTGTAGAAGATGGAGCATAACCAAACAGAGTATTAGTGGTTAGTTAATCAATTTGTTAAATTGTCAACACACATTAGTTACTAATTGGTTGTGTACTCTTATGTGGTCTGTACAAATATTAATTTAATTGTGTTGATAAGAAATTACTTTACTCAAGATGGTAAAATATTCTTTAGGAATTTATAAATATAATTGTGTGTGTACATATTATATATATATATAATATGTATGTATGTATGTACATATGACCATGTAAACTTGAGGTGTATGGACATGGATATTATATATATAACAGAATAAAAGTACCATATTTGTTCAGCCCTAGCCCTAGCATGTGTTCAGAATAGACTGATTTAGTACTATTGTTGTGGTTTGTCAAATACTCCAGCCACTTAGGTGTGTAAGTATTGTTACAGTCATATTATTTTTTCTCACTCAAGCATGAAGTTGTGGTTTGTGTAGTATTATACCAGCTTGAATGGGTACAATATTATTCTCATGTTTTTTCCCCACATAATGAAAACTCAAATGATAATTATTATATGAAACTGTACATTCACTAAACTCCACTACTGGGAGCAATTAATATACAAAATTATGTCAGAAATAAGTAATTGAGAAAGATTGGATGATAACTGATTTAAAGTGAAATCACATGATACTCACATGACAATGAACCACATACAAACAAACGCAATAACAAATATCAGTTTTAATTGAAGTTAAAATTTTCCATTATATATATTATCTGTTTCTAATGAATTGACTGTAGAGTCTGGATGTTCTGTGATAAAGTATTTATCAAGTATTTTCTGAGCAACACTATATATCTCGTGTCTAGGATGATTCAATAATGACTCTATTTTCATTACTCCTATAAAATAGAGTGACTCAAATAATAATACAATTCATTATACATTATTATTAAGTGTGTGTGTGTGTGTGTGTGTGTGTGTGTGTGTGTGTGTGTGTGTGTGTGTGTGTGTGTGTGTGTGTGTGTGTGTGTGTGTGTGTGTGTGTGTGTGTGTGTGTGTGTACCATCAGCTTCTTCCACAAGTAAAGCATAAAGATTTCCTCCATTAATACTTCTTTTTCCAATCCCAGCTTTCAATATACATTCCATACCTTCAAGTGTTATTAATATTACACGAGGGTCCTGTACAGTCAGTAAATCACAAAGAGGTCTCAATACTCCAATATTCACAAGATATCTGAGGGAGGCATACTAAACAAATGAATGTCTGTAATCAATATAGTGCTAGTCATGTATACTGTACAGGAACATGATTTAGTTTTGGAACCTGTCTTAAGGTAAGTGAGTACGAGGATTGCAACACAGGTTGCTTAATATACCTGATATGTTCAGGAGTACCTCCAGCACATGTGTTCAGAACAGCCCATGCAGCTTCTTTCCTTATCTTATATTGAGCACTATCCATTATATCCAATAGAATAGGAAATATATTACATTCTATTACTGCCTGGAGTAGATAGATAGATAAATAGATAGATAGATAGATAGATAGGGTATACACATGTATAACACCTGAATTTGAACTTTGTTTCCAGCAGTTACATTAGAAATAGCCCAACAAGTTTCCTTTCTTATATGTTCAACAGGACATCCTAAGAGGTGTTGTAGGGCAGGAAGTGCAGAACAGTTAATTACTACTTGAGTGAGAGGATCATCCCCAGTAAGGATGTTACCAATTGCTCGTAATGCTGGAGTGATGACTGTGAGATCTGGATGCCTGTAACAAGATAGTGGCTGGTTTTATAGTGACAAGAAGTGTAATTACAAGAACAGTCTATTTATTACATTGTCATAAAGAGCATTATGATTAAAACAATGAAATAAATAAATAATTAAAACACAATACCACAAATGACAATACTGTAGTGTGAGTCATTGTGTGTTTACTGATAATCTAATTATACTTTATGGCTCATTGCCAAATATTGTACACAAATGATTTGTTGTGTGGATAATCGAAAACTCACATTAATAACTCAACTAATCTCTTTACAACACCTGAATTTATAACACGCTCAATTCTCTTGTCAGATCCTTCTGAAAGATATGATAACGCCCACGCACAATCACTCAACACGTTAACATCATCACTATATAAATGTTTAGCTAATACTACAAGAGATTTGAATACCTGAAATATAAAGTAACCATAGCTTAAAAACTATATACGAAGTAATATTATAATAATTATCACTATGTCAAGTAATAACATACTACTTGCTCATCTGGTCGAGGATTCTTCCCTCTACATAAATTTGACAGTGTCCATGTTGCATTACGTTTTAATGATAATGTGATATCATCATCAAGAAGCATTCTATAACAACAGTTATAATAAACAACAACATAGATCATTAACCTACTTAATTAAAGGGTCAATAGCACCTAGTCCCAATACAATGTCCCTACATTCAGGTCCATCTCCAGATATGTTACCAAGAGCCCAAACAGCCTATGAATAAAGAAATTGTGTGTATGGATGTGTGTATGTGTGTGTATATGTATGTATATGTGTATATGTATGTATGTATGCATGTTTATGTATGTATGTATATGTATGTGTATATAAGTATGTATCCATTTATCCACCTATCCAAGTATTTTACAAACCTGTTCTCTTACAGATGAATGTGGTGAACTTAATAATTGGATAAGAGGAACAACAGCTCCGTGCTCAATCACACATCGTGTGTGATAATGTGATCCACTAGCCACATTTGTTAACACCCAAGCTGATTCTAACTAATACATAATAATTACATTGATAATACATAATATATGTATATATACTTGTATGACAGGTGAATAGTCCATTTCTAGTAACTGTACTAACTTAGGTAGTGTTCCAGACTCAATTACTTCGGATATTGGAGGATCAACTTCTGTTATAATTATAATTATAAATTAATTAATGTGGGTGTGGTTTAGCCCAATTACCAACACAAAGTATTTTTCTGATCATTTGTAAGGCTTCTATTTGTTGTTGTGTATCTGGTGAATGTAATCCCCTTGCTAATAAATCAAGGGGTGTGTCCTATAATTAATTTTGTTATTAATAATATTTTATATTGTTGAAGTCTTACTGGAGGAAAAAATACAAGCGATTCTTGTTCAAATGGACTAGATACTGACTCGGTGATATTTCGTCTCTTCAATAACTATAATACATTAATGGAAGAAATAATTTCTATTCCAATAATTAGAGAAATTCACATAATTAGAAATTTACCTGTTCTTCTCTCCTGGACTTTCTCAGTTCTACTCCTTCTTCCTCCTTTCTTCTCCTCACCTCTTCCACATCCAAACCTTTTGTTTTATAATTTCTAAACCTGTTCTCACCTGCTTTAGCAGCCATGATGAAGGAATGAAGTTAAAAAGGGAGTACTGCGCATGCGCAAAGTTCAGATCCAGGAGTAGAGTAGTTGAAACAGTATATATAAGAGTACAGTTATCCACAATAACTAGTTCATGCTATTCTACGATAGAACAGAACTTTAGTTCAACATTATGACATGTGCTATTATAGTAGATTACTATGTCCAGAAACAATACATGTGGACGTAGTCCACGGAAGTATACAAGAGTTTGCATACTAGAGAGAAGCTTGGTTGTCAGTATACTTTCCGTATATCATGGGCAAAGATGGCTGTTCCTCTTGGTATTCATAGATTGAAAAACTACAAAATAAGAGGGATTGATGTGGAGAGAGTACGTACCAAGAAAGAAGAGGAAGGAATACAATTGAGAAAAGAAAGAAGAGAAAATCAAGTCAGAAGAAATTAAGTGTATTATGTAATATGCTATTATATAGTTTATATATATATATATATATATATATATATATATATATATATGTATGTATGTATGTATATGTGGGATCATTCTTTTTCAGTTGTCTAAAAGACGTAACTTAGATATTGTGAAAAAGGAAGATGGTGTACAAGTGAAAGACATTCCTGTTAAAGATGGATCAGATGAATCTGTTAATGACAATCAAAAGTCACATGATGATAAATCATGTGACAAAAAAGATTTGGAATTAAATGATGTATGTCTTCAATTTGTATATTAGTATAATATATCATTATTATTATTATTATAGGACACACCTCTTGATATAGTTGCTAATATTGTTATTGAGGGTATTGGTGAGAAGAGATTAGATGCTGTTAAACATGTGAGACGAGTTCTTAGTCAGGGAAATCCCCCTATTGATGATGTCATATCAACGGGTGTTGTCCCTTATCTTGTGGAGTGTGTTAATCCAGAAGAACCCGAAGCCTTACAAGTATGGATGTATTAATTAGTAAATGTATTACATGTAACGATATGTTATATATAGATGGAAGCAGCGTGGGCATTAACTAATATTGCTAGTGGGACTTCAGAGCAAACAAAATCAGTAGTTGAAGGTGGAGGTGTTCCTCGATTTGTACAATTATTAGAAGCTCCAAATAGCGATGTTCGGGAGCAGGTCAATGAATATAATTATAATTGTATCGATGTTATAATTATTTTTACAATAGGTACTTTGGGCACTTGGTAATATCACTGGAGATTGTCCCGAATATCGCGATTTGATAATAGACTTTGGAATTATAATACCTCTATCGCAGTAAGTATTTATATCTTAGCCATCTATCTATCTATCTATTTATTTATAGAATGTTAGGTAATGATGCAGAAACTCTAAAGGTTCGTAAGCAAGCTGCATGGCTATTATCTAATTTGTGTCGTCACAAACACTCTCCACTAAACAGTAGTACTGTAAGTATACAAATCAATTATTATTAATGAACATCTATGAATAATTAATTAGATTGATGAGTTGTTACCAGTGTATTTCCGAGCCTATGAAACAGAAGATGATGATACAATATTAAAAGATTTATCTTGGGGAGTGTCTTATCTTACTGAAGATGGAAATGTAGATCAAGTGCAAAAAGTATTAGACTTTGGATTTCTTGAGCCTATTATTAAATTACTAATGTTAGTTCATTAAATACTGTCTCATTCTCGTAACTTCCTCATTTCATTTGGCTCTCATTCTCTTAGCTTCCTCATGTCATTTGGTTCTCATTCTCTTAGCTTCCTCATTTCATTTGGTTCCTGTTGTTCTTTGAATTTGTGTTCCTCTTCAAGTATCTCTTTCTCTTCTCTCAGACATCAAAACAGAGAGGTTGTCCAATCAGCTGTACGATTTGTTGGTAACATAACAACAGGATTAGATTCACAAACACAATTGATAGTAGATCTTGGTGGCCTACCAAAACTAAAGTCACTTTTATCACATGAACATCTTTCTATTCAGAGAGAGTCGTGTTGGGCTATATCTAATATAACAGCTGGAACTATAGAACAAAAACAGGTATTATAAACACATCAATCAATTAATTAATATTCATAGCCAATTATTATTCATAGGCTGTCATTAATTGTGATATTGTTCCTGATTTGATGGATATATTAGCAAGTGATGCTCCATTTAGATTAAAGAAAGAAGCTGTTTGGGCTGTTTCTAATATCACTGAAAATGCAACTTTTGAACAGATTAGGTTATAATCTATAATATAGTAATAAGCATACTATCCAGTAGTGTGTATAATTCTTATTATGTAATAATGTGCCTATTAATAGAATATTGATACTATTAATAGTAATAATGCACTTATTAGGTTACTATCAATAGCATTATTGTTACTATTAATAGTATCAATGCGTTTATTATGTTACTATTAATAGTATCAATACACCTATTATGTTACTATTAATAGTATCAATACACTTATTATGTTACTATTAATAGCATCAATACACTTATTAGGTTACTATTAATAGTATCAATACACTTATTATGTTACTATTAATAGTTTCAATACACTTATTATGTTACTATTAATAGCATCAATACACTTATTAGGTTACTATTAATACACTTATTATGTTAATATTAATAGTATCAATACACTTATTATGTTACTATTAATAGTATCAATACACTTATTATGTTACTATTAATAGTATTAATACACTCTTGTTACTATTAATAGTATCGATACACTTACGTTACTATTAATAGTATCAATACACTTATGTTACTATTATCAATACACTTATTGTTTTACTATTAATAGTATCAATACACTCTTGTTACTATTAATAGTATCAATACACTCTTGTTACTATTAATAGTATCGATACACTTACGTTATTATTAATAGTATCAATACACTCTTGTTACTATTAATAGTATCAATACACTCTTGTTACTATTATTAATTGTAGTTATCTTGTTGGTATGGGGACTCTTCAGTCATTATGTGATGCTCTTACAGTACTAGATAATGAAATAGTACGAGTATCTCTAGATGGGATATTGGGGATTCTAGAAGCTGGTTCCAAACAGGATGGACATAACCCCTTTGCACGCATGATAAATGAATCTGATAATTTACGTGAGTAGTAGATAAATGGATAGATAGATGGATGAATGGTCGGATAGATAATAAATATTTTCTTCATTTCAGTTTCTCAGATAGAACTACTTCAGCAACATGAAAACCAAGATATATATCAGAAAAGTATGTTGATACTTGATAGATTTTCAGTTGAAGAAGATGATGATGATAAAGAGGAGGTAGAACCAGAAAATGACTCTAATAATGAACAAAGAAATAAAAATTTATAATTTTATTAAATTTTTTAACCATTATGAAACAGTTAATTAAAAATTAATTATTAGTTATTAAAAATAAAATGGAGAATAGGTTTAGAGAAGTAGATGGTTGGTTGAGAGGAAGGAGAAATGTAGTGTGTAAAAGAGAGTGGTTAGAAGCATGTATCACATGGCTCATACAAGAAGAGGTGTGTTTTAAAATATCATCAGTGTATGTATGTAGTAGGGTGGGTACATTATATAGGGACCTAATGTTGCCATGGCAACCTTACAAGACCTTGTATATGAACAGTGGAGTCATGCTGATCTTAGAGAGACTGGTACGGGTTGTTTACCACCTGCTGTATTTCAATCACAAGCTGGACATATAAGTGGAAGCTATGTAATTCAAGTATGTAAATTATGTTTGTGATCTAAAATTAATACGTAGGAATGTTAATTATAAATAGATTGATTCCTTAATAAATGTTGGAGCTCCAGCTTATGCACAATTACAAAAACTGAAAGGAAGCGAATTAGATGAAGCTGAAGTAACGAAAAATGTTAGCTTTTAACAATCATGAATATAATTAATTTTTAACCCTTTATCATCTCTAGCCTTATGAGACAAAACCAACACGAATGTTATTATTATCACTAACAGATGGGTGTGGTCAGGTACAGGGAATGGAGTATCAACCTATACATCAGTTAACTACAGAAACCCCTCCAGGAACTAAGGTAGTGTGGAATATTTGTAATTGATTAATCAATTTCTTTATTAGCTTTTATTACAAGGAGATATAGCTTATCGTCTTGGTGTACTCCTTTTAACAGGAAGTCATGTGACTTTATTAGGAGGCGGGGTCGAAGAACTGATGACTCAGAATAATGAGAAGACAATACTTGCCAAATCACTGTAACTATTTACGATTATATATTTGTGTGTTAACTAATGTATTATTTATAGGAACAATGAAGTTGTTATTAGTCCTGATATACCTGCTGTACCTGTTAATGGTTCCCATCCTCATTCTGATGTATTAAATAGTGATGAACAACACACTATAAATTCCCAAGAAGAAAGGTTTTATCCTCGTCAAGAAACAACTGCAGACGAGCAAGACATAACAGATTCTCATCAAGACACCACAAGAGATGGCTTGTACCCTCCTCATCAAGACACTAGAGAAAGGTTGTACCCTCATCAGGACACTAGAGAAAGGTTGTATCCTCATCAGGACACAATAGGAGAAGGGCTATACACTTCATTTCATGATGAACCAGAGGATACTGGTTGGAATTTTGAAGAAGATATAAATATGAACCAATTTTGTGATTTTGATGAGGATGGGAGTATATCTATTAGTGTACCATCCAATACAATAACTGGTCTTCAGAACACATCAGATAATGAAATAGTTGTATTGCCAGTTTGTCAAGTTCATCAACACAGAACAAATACTAGATTATATGTTAAGGTATCTATATGTACATTTACGTATGTTTTAAGTGTATCTATTCATATAGGCTGTAGTCACAAAACTAGAAGGTGATTTGAATCAAAGTGTTACTAAATGGTGTTTAGGTGGTAGTATAGCAGATGGTACAGGGGAAATCCCTGTTATTATAGATAATAAAGTAATTGAGGAATTAATAGGATTCACATGTGATGAGTTTCACTCAACTAATCAACCAACATCAGATATGATACAGGTGGGTAATTAGTATTTAATATAATTATTATCTATTTTATAATTTAGGGTCTCAGATGTTGTCAACATACATTAGCATCTATTCATTGTGTAATGGAATTACAATGCTCTGATAATTCAGTAATTGTTACCAGATTACTTGATCCATGAGTTATTATAAAAAATAATTTTAAATTAAAAAAGTCAATTGTCATTATTTCTAGCAGTATAGTATCTACTACCTATTACTAGTTCAGCACCAGAAGATTCCAAACTGGATTGGGTATGAGGCTGGTGTGGAGCATGTGTGGTTTGGGTATGAGTCTCTGGTGAATAAGGATGATTAGTAAGTACATTCTCCTCTAATTCAAACGAGTGATTGAACTGAAATATCAATAAATTATTAATTAATTAACACAATAATTAATAAAATATACATACTTGTTGATCAATATCCTCCTGAGAGAGGTCATGTGACATATTCAATGGGTCCTCAATCATCTAATTAAAGATTATGATAATTATACATAAATACATGATATAATATTATAATACTCACATGTGATATTTGATATGGGTCTATTATCATCAATTCAATATTATCAATAAGTTCATGTCTTGGTAGTACTGCTATAAATAGATTATTATTATTATTGATGATGTAATTATATCATAATCACCTTTATGAGCTGATCTTTTAGCTGGTGGAGTTACTTGTACACTTGGAGTGAGGTAGCTATAACATTCTTCTTCACGATCTCTTTTCCTTCCAGCAAATCTCCTTCCTCTCTCCTCTGAGACCACACCTTTTTCTACAGAGCCCTTTTCATGAATAGGTGTAGAAAAGGGTCCAATACGAGGAAGAGAGTATCTCTTTCCTTCCTTCCATTGTCTGATACTTGATGATAGTTCATTTTTATACTGTATATCCCAATCTGGTTCATTAGGATCAATAGCGATAATGGGTGGAGTCAATGGATTAATAGGTGAAGATAATGACTTTTTTTCACAAAATGAACAGTCACCATTTTCACAACACAAACCTCGTTCGTGTTCATCTAGTTTCGGTAGTTTTGGGTATAAACTGGGTGTAGTCGGTACTTTTTCATTATCATGTGACTTACCGGTCACATGACATGAAGATAATGATGTTAATACTATGTCACCGCACCCATGAAAAGGAAGTTCAGATATTTCGATATTTTGTTGTTGTAAGTTGAGATTGAAGACAGTATCTCCAACATCAGTAATGGAATATAATACACTATTATCCATAGGATTAGCTGATATTAATGAGAATGTGAGTTCGTTTTTATCAAATTTGAATCTATTCCATGAAGTTTTGTGAGTAGACTTGTCACCAAACACAACTTCAGTAAATAAAAGCTGCCATATTTCCTGAAGATCATTTCTTATACACCATATGTGTTCATTACTTGATACTACACATCCAAATACACTTTGAGAACCTGATAATAGTGAGCTCAAGAAACCACCTCGTCTTGCCAAAGGAGGTGCTTTACATACGTGCTGCCATTTTAAATCTTCCTTTGTTTCTTGCGTACCTGTACATACATACACTTCACCACTCAATGTAATACCATATAATATATCTTGATAGTTTAGCGTGATGTGTTTCAGATTCTTGGGTAGTGAATCAGATATCTCTATCCAGTTTAGATTTCTCCTGTCTTTACTAAATACGATACCCACATGTGATATTAAGATACGATTCTCCTCATTCCAAATAGCTATGTACTTCGTACCTACAGTCACTTTATAAACTTTACAATCCGTTTTTTTCCATTTTTTGCCAAGAGGTGAATCGATAGTGACATCTGTTCGAATATTTAATATTCCCTCATTGTCTACTCCACACACAAGTCCTTCAGATCCACAATGAACCTCTTTCATCATCCCATCCACTTCCCTCCATTTCATACGCTGCTCCTTACTGGAAGTCACATGACATAGTACATGTACACCTCCATCACTATCACACACCCATATATGAGTGGCTTCTTCTCTCTCACAAGTTATGCCATATGCCATACCTTACCCTATAATTAGAAAGGTAATATTACAATTTACTTTTCTAATTAAACGAAATAGGCGGGGCTCACGTGAGACAGTCAAAAAAGGAGGGAACAAAGAGGATGTTCTCATTTTCAGGTGTCTTGAGAGATGATGCTGCCAGTCATTTGTTCGTCCATCCTATTATCTTTGAACTGTTTCTTCTTCTCTACCTCACAGCCGCTTTATGTATTCAAACTATCAATATATATAAGACAGTAAGTCGAAATGTATTGTGATATTTGTTATGTATATATATAATATATATATATATATATCTTCTTCTAGAACCTTCATTTATTGGACTATAACCTGATACTCTTTGTTCTCCTCCTTCTGTCTCGTAGATTTGCATGGTGTTGTTTTCAGGAGTTACAGAAGAAAGTTAAATTTCTTGGTTGGAATTCACGATATTGGTTTGTAGCTGTTACTGTGGTTGGACTACTAACATGGGCAATATGGCGTCTGATACAAAATGCATCTTTATTCAACCTGCTATTTCTTTTTTATCCGTGAGTATGTATTATATTATATTATGTATGTATTAATATACCTGTGTATTATTATGTACATGATGTATTAATATACCTGTGTATTATTATGTACATGTATGTATTAATATACCTGTGTATTATTATGTACATGTATGTATTAATATATAGGTTGTTATTATATTTATCGTTATTTGGATTCACATTGGACCCACGCCCATATAGAGATAGATTTAAACCTCCTCTCAAGTTTCTTCAACATATTAGCATGGCAGGAAGAATGAGAGTAGATTTATACAATTATACACATACAACACAAGGGACAACCCATGACCAGAGGAATACTGATAATAGTATACTGATGGATAGAAATATGAATGCATTACTTCTACCAGCAACTCCAAATGAGATACGTAATGAAGTTGACATTTTAATATCAGATTTAATAGTGAGATTGAAACAACTGATGTTCAATTCATTGTTGTGTGCATATTATGTAGGATTTATACCAATGCTATTTGCAGAGGTGAGTACACACACCATAATTACACTTGTTATTATAGTCCATATTATACTGCTACACATTACCCAACACATAATGTATATATAGTAGTTGAACATATCCATACTCACACATGCATATAACACAATCACATCCTAATTACATATATTACACACAATGAAATGATATATTATTCTCTCTCTTCCAGAGCTATATATACTATGATAGATGGTGGAGTATTGAACTGTCATTTTTCATTTGGGCTAACTCATTTGTGATTATCTCTTCATATCTTCTCCCTCCTAGTTACTGTCACTTGTTACACCAGTGTGCATTACATCTAGGATGTTGGGCAAGATGTTCAACAGTCAATAGTGCACCACAGTATGTATATATATATATATATATATAATGGTGTTATCATTATATTTTGTAGATGGTCTTCTGATATTAAGTGGCCGTTTGATGCTGTTGTGGAATGGAATACGGAATATTTCAAAGGAGAAGGACCTCAAAATGTTGCTGTGCCATGTGATTCATCGCAAGAATGTTTCTATGTGAGTTTTATAAATATATAAATAAAGTTATAAAGTAATTTCTTTATTTATAGTTGCTGTTCAGTTCTCAATTACATATACACTCGTGGTTATTGGCTATGCAGTGTATTATTGTAACATTTGAGATAGTTGTATTGATGAGAGTCACCTACTGGTATCAAATACTAAGTGTATCTGTACTATTAATATTCAATTACCTCATATTTCATAAACTATTATATAACAGACTCATGTTCAGCAAGCTACTCAAAATTCCTCCATCATAAATTTGATTTAAACTATTTTTTAATTATGTACCACGTGAGGCCTCTAGCGGTTAGCCACGCCCAAAAGCTTCAGCCAAGCCTACTGAGTAGTATGTCTGGTGTTAGACCCAAGATTCGTTATAGTAGATTAGTACCAGTTACTAGGCACAGAGAGGAAACTGATTATAGAGATGAACAGTTTCAAGAACTACCTCCTCAAGTACCTGTTAAATCAATACTATTAGCAATATTTCTATTCTTAACTGGAGCAGTGTTACTGACATTAGCTGGCCTAATGATAGCTGGAATATTTGGAGATACTCCTGATGCTAGTGCTACACCGTTGCTTATATTAGGTGCTATAACATTCATACCTGGATTTTATCATGTTCGTGTAGCTGTGTATGCATATATAGGTTATCTTGGATATACATACAATGATATACCACATTATGATGACTAACTTTCTTTTTTTTATTGCAATATAATTATAGTATTTCCCTAATTAATTTCATAATCAGATATAGATCTAATTACTTTGTTTTGCGCATGCGCATATACTGAAAACTCTGAGCTCTATGAGCTGAGTCATTCTCTGATCCACCCCTAAAGAATGGCAGAACTTTTGGATGGTGAGAGAGAACAGTTAATGTCAGACGATGCATTTCAAACTCGTCAGATTCCTCTACGACAGCTGAAAGCAGAGCACCCTAGAGTTAGTCTTCAGCAGGTATGTATGCAGTGTTGTGGTTGTAACACTAATGATAGCATCTTGGTAGTAATATAGAGCATTCCATTCATTTGTAATCTATTTATAGGCTGTTAGAGATGGAAAAGAGGAGTATGTTAGGGAATGGCTTGCCAATCTGAGTGGAAAGAAGAAAAAGCACGATATTAATGCTAAAGATACCTTTGGGTTTGCTGCAGTTCATTATGCTGCAAGATTCAACAGATTCAAGATAATGCAACTACTGCTAACAAATGATGCCGGTGAGTATGACATCATCATGTCATTATGATGTATAATTTTCATTATTACATAGATCCTAAAAGGAAAACAGATGATGGATTAACTCCATTGCACTATGCTGCTCGGTACACACCAGTAACCCAATATACTGGCGGTGATGATGACGATTCTGCTCCAGTTACTATCCATTCTACTAGTCGTCAGATTATGCAATTGTTGGTTCTTTATAAAGTTAATGTTAACGTACAAGATATCTATGGAGTCACACCCCTTCATTTAGCCTGTAGTCGTGGCAACCGTCATGCAGTCGATGTATTACTAGCATGTGATAAGATTGATGTTAACATACAAGACAAACAGCAGGACACGCCTCTTCATGACGCCTGTCTCCTTGGTGACGCCTATATTGTTGAGAAACTACTGGATCATGGAGCCGATTGCCTGATTACAAATGATGAGAATTCTACACCACTTCACCCAGCCTGTCAAGAGGGTCATATCGATATTGTTAATCTGATTTTGCTTAAGCGATTTGAACAGAAGTCTCAACTATTAGCCGCATATGATAATGAATACAATTACCCTCTTCATCTGGCTTGTAAAAGTGGCCAGGTTGAGATAGTACGAGTTTTGTTTCTAAACCAAGCTGATCCTAGTGCTACCAAGGCAGGTGATCTCACTGCCCTTCATATCGCTGCTCGTGAGGGATTTGTGAATATAGCAGACATCTTGTTACAAAACGAGAATTTAGATATCGATATAAGAGAACAGAATCTTCTCACTCCTTTACATTATGCCGCCAAGTATAACCAAACTCATATGATAGAGTTCCTCTTGAAGAAGTGAGTATGTTTACTATATTCTGTATAGTGAAATTATCAATATATTTTTTATTAAACAGGGGTGCTGACATTGAGGCTCAAGATGTTGATTCTTATACTCCTGTTCTCACAGCTGTTGCTTATGGTCAGAAAGATGCGATGGAGACTCTGTTGGCTGCGGGGTGTTGTTGTGATGCTCTTGATAGAGATGGGAAGTCAATGATATTCATTGCTGCTGAAGAAAATGAGTATGAAGTGTTAAAGGTAAGTGTTTTGTATGTATTCACTCTACACAGTGGTATTCTATTTAACTGTTTATGTATGTATTCACTCTACACTAAAGTCTTCTATTTACCTATATAGAGTCTTCTATTGGGGCCTCATTCTAGTTATGGTAATCCAATGGTTTGTAGTACAGATTCAAATAACAATACACCTCTACATATTGCGTGTGAGAAAGGAAATCTTGAATCTGTCAAGGTAAATTATGATCATATTGATTCACTATAACACATGTTATATGGTATGTTTTAGGTGTTGCTTCGTTCTGAGATTAAAGCTGATGCTCGTAATGAAATAGAAATGACACCACTACATCGAGCTGCTACCAAAGGACATGTTGCGTAAGACATCTTACAGTGATATAGTACTAATATATGATCTCTCTATATATACAGTGTTGTTAAGGAAATGATTCGATATGGTAAAAGAATGAAGTTGGATCTAATAGAGGATGAAGATGATGATTCTAATAGACCTCTTCATTTAGCATGTACTAATGGTCATTATAATGTTGCTAGAGCACTATTAGATGCTAAAGCTGATCCGGATGTGAGGTAAGAGAAATAATAACTTAATGAGTTGATTACAAACTACACCCACTTCAGGAATGTTCGTCATTGGACACCTATGGACTGTGCTGCACATGGTGGTTGGGATAGAACTATTAGACTACTGTTGGAGTTTGAGGCTGATATTGACCCAAAAGACAAAGCAGGGGTATGTGAATAAATAGGTGTGGTCTTGGTTTAAATATGGGTGTGGTTTAATTATTGTGTTTACAGGTGACTCCTTTACACTTGGCTTGTCAAGGAGGACATTTGAGAGTTGTGCAAGTGTTATTAGAGAATGGAGCTCTTGTTTCAAACCGGAATGAATATGGATTAAATGCTCTTGATATTGGAATTGAAAATGGTCACAAGTCAGTTTATAAAATATCACATTATTATTACTATTACCTGTTTATTAATGCTAGGGATGTTGCCATGGAGATTATAAAAAGTAAACAAATGATTCCAGCCTTGCGGAATACTTCTCATCATGCTGGATGGATAACCACACCCATGAGACGACTTATTAGGAGAATGCCTGGTGGGTAGCCCCTATATTTAATTTTATTAATTGTATATGAATTAATTAACACAGATGTAGCAGAAGAGGTGTTCAATCGTTGTGCTATTAGTAATGAAGATGAGTTTGGAAAAGATGATCCTAATTATAAAATAACAATGAACTACGAGTTTCTGGAGGACTTCAGAGAACCAAAACCAGGCCGTTTAACTAGAGTCTTTACCAGGTGAGACAAATAAACAAATATATATACTATTTATTGATTTGTATAGTAGGCGAGGTAAACATGTTACAAATGTTGATGATGGTGCTAGTGTTGATGATGGTACTCGTGATGATAACAGCAGTGATGTTGCTTCTAAATCTGAAATCACTCCTGATTCTCAGTCTAATGTAGGAGATGACACTGTAGAAACCTATGAAGGTTTTACAACTACCTGGGGTCCTAGAGGATACTCTAGATCTAATCACTGTCTTGATATACTGGTGAATATATCTATAAATATGTCATGACTTCATGTGATACATTGCTCTGTGGTTTGTGATGTATGCAATGTTGTATATGCAATATTTATAGTGTGGCCAAAACGCTTTGGAGTTACGTCATGCCCACTTGTGTAATTCAGTGTATGTATATGTTATGTCATGCTATATCATGCTTATAATCACACTGAATCACTCAATTTATTTCCAATATCAGGTTAATTCTAAAAGTGTTGAGTTACTGAAACATCCACTGGTAACAAGTCTTCTCAATTATAAGTGGACTACCTATGGTCAACTGGTCTATTTTGGAAACCTTTTCATTTACTTCATTTTCATTATTTTCCTAACTGCATTTGCACTTACAGCTCTACCACCTGAAACAAACACTTGTAAGTCATCACAGTATATCATTAGTATATTATTAGTATATTATTAGTATATTATTAGTATAGTAATATCATTGGTATACATGTAATTCATTTTGCAGGCCAAGCTGTCGCAAATAGAAATTTTTCTTTTGAAAACTGTACTACTACATTTGATGGTATAGTAATAATTAATTATATTAATGATTATTATTATTGTATTTGATAGATGCATCATCAAGTCGTCTTCAATTTGTAGCAGTAGCTGGTGCAATTGTCATATTGTTTGCAATTGTTAAACTGCTCTTTGAATTTTTTCAGTTGGTAAAGTTGAGTTTCCGATATTTCTTGGATTGGGTGAATTATCTGGAGATTATTCTATTCTCATGTTCAATTCTGTTTGCTTTCATTTATCTGGATACATGTTTCTGTCCAGCTAAGTGGCAGTGGCAGTTGGGAGCTCTCTGTGTCTTCTTAGCATGGATTGATTTGGTTATATTTGCTAGGAAGTTACCAGTCACTGGGATCTATGTTGTCATGTTGATGAATATATTCTATATATTCTTGAAGTTGGCATTCTTAGCAGCTTTGTTGATCCTTTCATTTGCATTTTCATTCTACATGTTGTTTCATGATCCACAAAATATAATAAACAACATTGTAAGTAGTACCATATTTATTTCTTTTGTGTTTAATACTATGAATCTATTTTAATTAGCGGACTCCATTTCAAGACCCAGGTCGTTCCATCATCAAGACAATGACCATGACAACCGGTGAATTTGAGTTTGATACTATATTCCAGCAAACTGGTGATTTTAAAGGTCAAGATGATATCACTTATCCAGTGGTATCATATATATTATGGATCTTGTTTCTTGTCCTAATGCCCATTCTACTTACCAATTTGCTGGTTAGTTTTAAACCACACCCACTTATTAATAAAGCTCAAATCACCGTTTCCTCTCAATAGGTTGGTTTAGCTGTTGATGACATTAAAGGCATTCAAGAAACAGCTGAAATCAAGAGATTGGCTTTAAGAGTTAGTTTGTTCATAAGTGTACATACACTCTTATGATTTATTCCACTATCAGGTGGAACTTGCACTATCAGTTGAAGAGCTTCTTCCTCGCGTGTTACGTAGACGTGTTATTGTTGGATCTAGAGAGATTTGGCCCAATAGAAAGCTAAATATCTTTGAGAAATTCTGGTATGAAGTGGTGGGTTCATACCGTTTTGATTCTCTTGAAAATATCATCAATGCACTACATCCACCCCCTGTGAGTTCATGGTAACTATAGTCATGTGATAATTAATTATTGATATTCTGTTATGTCAAAGGAACCAATCGAAGAGGTTTTTGAACAAAATACAGAATTGGGTAAGCAAGTGAATGAAATGCAATTACAATTAGAAGCAATGGCAGAACAAAATGCTCGCCTTTCTGATCTTGTTGAAGCTATAGCAGAGAATAAGGGTATTGTTATAGGCAGAGATGAAAGAGAACCTACTCCAACACGGTCGATTCAGCTCGGTGATCTGGGACAACGATCAAGAAGCCCTCCTAGTTAACTCTCTAACAATAATGTACAAGACACAACCACAATGTTTTTAAAGACAGTTAGATTATATAATTAGTAAATTAGTTAGAGTGTATTATTATGTGGTTTTATAATTAAAGAAAATACGGACACGAGTAATTGTGTTAGAAATGTTCTCGAGCATGAAAACATTTGTGTGGTTTGTACATATAGGTGTTACTAATTGTTTACATTACCATCCTATTACAACTGTTCATATTACCAAATAGGATAGCATTGTATAATACTTGTACAAAGCATATAGAATACGTAACTCTAATGTGTGAGTACAAACCCTTACACAATGCCCTGTAATTTAACTAACTGAATAATTATTAATTTTAAGAACTGGAGCCCATAATCTAACTTTCCTTAAACAGTGAAATAAAGTAAGGTTATGGCTTCAGTTATTAAATATTAAAATTAAGAAAATTAATAAAATCACACACATTCAATATTGAGATCATATTGTTGGTCAAGTCCCATATAACAATCACTAATGAGATATAGTGTATATATCACATGACATGGAGTATCGGGTGCTACAAACACAACCTGATACCTATGTGTCTTGTGTTGATTCAACACTCCAAGTCTTTTCATAACATGAAGTTCCTTTTTATCAATGATACCTAAAACTACCCACCATCCTTCATCTTTTGCTTTCGGGAAAAATGGAGTATATGGTTTGTTGGTACCTCTAACAACCTAATAACAAAAAGAGTACAATAGTAGCTATTGATAAATATAAGATTACCTTATCTTTGATATTGTGTCTTTCACATGTTACATGTAATATACACTCACTACTACAAGGTATGCACGCCGATTTACTATCTGTTTTACTAGTTATAATAACAGGTTTATCTGTGGTCTGATCATGGATCTTGAGGGACCAGTTCAACTTAACAAGTGGAAGTCTGTTAAGGACATCTTCAATCTATAAAAATGATATTAAATGATGAAATATATCATTATATGTACATGTAGCATTACCATAGTGATCTGAGTTGAGGTCATACTATATTCAAGACTATTTGTTAAAAATCGATTGTCTCTCCTGCAAAGTAACACCAACTCCGCAAGACTTCCAATATCTTGAATTCCATATCTCTTTTTACATCTGATCAGTTGAGATTAAAAAATGGATATTGTGAATTTAAACCACACCCACCTAATTAAAGCTCTATTGATAAAGTCTATATGTTCCAATTCTATGTCAGGAAGAGTTAAGAGGGAAGAGTCATGTGACCAACGAGCCTGTACACACATCTGTATCACATGCATGGTCACTAATGTAGTATGAAGCCATCCCTCATTAGCTGATATATCAACCAGTGCCTGCATAATCAAAATATATTATATTAAATATATATGAAATGGAAACAGACCTGTAATATTCTGAGAGCTTGATCAAGAACTGATTTGGTATCAGTGATATAATCTACTATCGGTAAAGATATACGAGAGAAGTGAGCTTGTAATAATAGAAATGCCTTTGTATGTGGATTATCATATGTTTGAGGATCAACAGACAATGGTAGTTCAGTTGATAGGGTACTATACAGGGAATTATATAATAGCCACATTCATTAGTATTACTGCCACTATTTACCTATTCATCTTATCTTCATTGTGTCTCACTGGTAGTTCATTATATTCACTAGATTCCTAATAATTATTAATGATGACACAATTATTACTAATTACAATAACATCCTTACACTCAATATAGTAATTATCTCTTCGGGTGAACAAAGTGGGTGGAGTCTTTCTCTAAACAGTTTAACAGATTTATGATGAAGATAGTAGTAGGAACAAATACATCCAAGAATCTCCGAGTGGATGGTACGATCATCCTGTAATAATTAATCACAAGTACACGTATAGTGATAGACAGTACTAACCTCCTCAAATTCAATACAATAAGAATCTTGTAATTCCTTCAGAGACTTGTCAATAATTTTGGTCAGAAACTGGTTCATGTGGTCTTGGGTTGGGTCTTCCAACTGATAATAACTATATATATACCACATATACTCTAATTACAAATAAATATTTATAATGTCACTCTCACCTTGGATTCATCAGTAGCCTTCTAAAGAAATACGTCCATGTCAAATATTCGATTGCATCTTGTTTCGAAGATATTGTTCCAGCAACAATTTCAGCATTTAAATGATCTGATAGAACTTCTAAAAGACTATATAATAAACATTAACGCATGTATTAAATGTATATACATGTGTATAATTATATATCATAACCCAATACTACATTGATAATGCACACACCATTTACATGTGACTATCATGTGATTAATACTCACTTGCTCTCCACTGGAAATGGTTCATACAAAAATTTCTTGTAAAAATCTTTCTTTTTATCATGAACTAAAATTACTGCAACACCACAATCATCATATTGAGGCCTAATAAATGTTACCATAGTAACTGATAGTTTATAAATACCACATACCTTCCAGCTCTTCCCATCATTTGCAGTACATCAGTAATTGGATAATCAACATAGCGTTGTGTTTTTCCATCATAATATTCTGTTCCTTTCACTATAACAAGATGAGCTGGGAAATTAACGCCCCATGCTAAGGTTGCCGTGGCGATGAGTATCTACAGAGTATTATAATAATTACAAGTTAAGTTCTTATTTACTGACCTGTATCCTCTGATTAACAAATAGTGATTCTACACACTTCCTGTCTCTTTCTTTGAGTCCAGCATGATGTAATCCAATCCCAAATTCCAATGCAAACTTCAGATTTGAATCAGTAATACCATCAAGAACATATTCTAACTATAAAGAATGGGTTAGTGAATCTATGAAGTAATGAACATATAAATGCTAACCTCCTCTTGAGACATGTGTAGCCATTGTTTAGGAGTGTCTTCAGTACCACAATATGATACAAGATCAAAAGCAGTCAAACGGGTTTGACGGCGTGATGATACAAATATTAAAACTGGTTTTGTTGGAGAATGGGTCTTAATAGCAATGAAGGAAGGTTTATTCATTGTCGCCATACGAGGACAGTAGTGTTTCCCAGGGTATCCATCAATATGTACTTCTAGCTGAACAGGTCTAACAGCAGGATGAAAATTAAACAGACCCTGAGATGTTATCCCCAACCAATCGGCTAAATCCTTAGCATTAGCTAATGCTGTAGACAGACCAATAACACGTACATTATGTTGTGTGTGTGAACCAATGAAATTAGTACGTGATATAATAACCTCTAGAACAGGACCTCTTTCATCACCTAAAAGATGAATCTCATCAATAACTAATAGTCGCATAGCCTGACGATAGTAAACGTTAGAATATATATATTTATAAATACAAGTAGCTACATGTACGTACCTGTACATAAGATCTATTCTGCCAGCTTCTACTAATACCATCCCATTTTTCAGGAGTTGTTACTATGACATCAGCTGATTCAATTGATCTGATATCAGGGCTAGTGTCTCCAGTCAACTCTATCACTCTAAGAGATCATTAACATGATTATAATTATTATTTACTATAATTTAGTTATAGAATACCAAATACCTTTTTCCAAGTTTAGACTCCAGTCTTACAGACCAGTCTTCAATTCTTTCTCTCACAAGAGCTTTCAAAGGAGCGATATACACACACTTTCCTTGTGGATAATGTTGAAACACTCTTAGCATAGCCAGTTCAGCAGCAACTGTCTTACCACTACCTAAATAATGATGATAATAATAACTGTTGATATATAGTGGAGTATAAACAGATATACCTGTTGGTGCTCCAAGTAAAACATTAGTATCGGAATGATATAGTGTATGAAATATTTGAGTTTGGATAGGGTTAAAGTACTGAAACTTGTAAATTTGTTCATATGCCGAGTTCTTCAGAGCAGAGACTGGAAGAGGATGGAGATCAAGTAGTTTAGTGTGTGGTAAGTGTAGCTCAGGGAGGATTAGATGTTGAAAAGATATAGCAACAACAGATCCCGCTCCTAACCAACGATCAGACATAGCTTTCACAAAATACTGGGGAGGTAAGGGTTCAAATATAGGTATCGTGAATACAAGATCTTGAGGCTCTTTAAGTTGAACTTGTTTTCTTTGTAACAGGAAGTACTCAGCATGATACATGTGATCATTTTCAGCATCTTCCACCCATATCCACCATGGTTCACAGCTGTTGCCATGGATACGATCATCCCACTTGAAATCTGGAGTGATTATCAATTTGACACGCAATACAGTACGTGTGATTGGTTGAATGGTTGCCGCTAGTGACAAGGATGGGAATGCATCTACCAATTTCTTGATTTCTTTACCCATTTTCACATGACGTACCATGTGACCTATATTTGTGAAGTACTTGTGATATACATGTGAATGTCTTGTGACTGACCTATTTCATCAGCTGTCATATCTTTGAGTCTATCCAAAGTAGTTTTACTCTCTTCAAGTTTCTCAATAATTGGAAGAGAGAGTTTGTTGAATTGTTTAAGAGGGTGTTCATATTCCCAGAGCTGATGATCCAAACACTTACTGATAGTGAGTAGTTTCCCAGTCATGGCTGACCATCCTTTCCTCACAGCAATATCAAACAACCCTCTAACTATTCTGCTGGAATTTTGAGCAACATAAGCTAAATCTGAAACTAAAGAGAAGCTATCAACATTTCCTCTAGAAATGAATGTCTGCAGAAGTATGTTGATTTTTCCATGAGAATTCTCCACACCACCTTTTACAGGATGGCAACAGTTACCATGAAAATGTTCCTCTAACTCTGATAGCTCATCCTCTCGTACCTTCAAAATAAAGAGTAAAATCAACATATATTTGATATTTGCAATACCTTGATCTGTTCAAACTCTTGTGATTGGGCAACCATAGCAATGACATCACCATCAGTCATGTGATTACTGAATAACTCATTAAAGATCTATAATAAACTATCACATTAAAGATCACATGATTATCACATGAATACCTGAATGGTAGCATGTTTTATATAGTAATGTGAGGCAGTTCTTCCTAAATCAGTGGGATGTAATGTACCAATTCCATCATTAAAACGAATCATTTTAGCTTTATCAAGAGATCTTGCGGCAGTTAAGATCAGTTCTTTTCGATATTGTTCACAATTAGGATCAAGCTGATAATTAAATACATGTACATAATGATAATGTGATGATGATAGAGTAATATAATGCAGATAGGACAGAACATTTATTGGTGTATAATTATTAATTATTATAAGGACTTACCTCTTTCTGGCGATAATTGATACCATATGCTAAAGGATTCATTTTGAGTCTCACATAAAGATATGTATAGCTCAACCATTGTACAGCTTCTTCTATAGTAGTAACTGTTCCCAATGATATCTGATATTTATTATAATTATAATAACTATAATTGTATATAATTATGAATGTACCTCAGCATTGAGACAATCAATGAGACTTTCAGTTAACTGACTTTCTATTGGCTGTTGTCTTGTTAGTAAAGAGAGATAATGAGATAGTTTGTCATGAGTTGTTATAATAGTCCCTTCTCCATGTGTGTCAAACTGAGGTCTACCAGCTCTACCAAATATCTGACATACATCAAGAATGCCGATATCAACAAAGAGTCCTTTCTTAACATCATATATCTGTGTACCCTACATGAATATACCACACCATTGAGTATATATACATGAATATACTCCACCCATTTTAACACAAACATATTAATACTAACCTTTATAATAACAGCATGAGCAGGTAGGTTAACACCCCAAGCTAGTGTTGCAGTAGATACAAGTACTTTAATTAAACCTTGTGAGAATAGTCTCTCAACTAAATTACGATCCTGTCTTAACATTCCAGCATGATGAACACAAAAGCCATGAGGAAATAAATCTTTGATAGGTTTATAACGAGATCGATCAACCTATGTGTGTATATATATTCATGTACATACAAATGATTAGATGTAAATAACCTGCTTTTGAGCATTCCCTAATTCAGGTGTTTCATCATTCCAAAAAAACTCTCCTTCATTTTTCATGGCAGCCATTTCTTTCAATGCAGTTGCTGTTTTTACAGTACCATTACGAGCATGTACGAACACAATTACCTGAAATAATTAATAATATATAATAACTGACAGACAGACAGACAGACTGACCTGTTGATTATTACGAATATAATTAAATGCTTTCTCATAACAAACAAAATCCATATCTTGCAGTTGTTGTAACTTATTCGTTGTTTTAATTCCAATGAATGTTTGACAAAGAGGAACAGGCCGAAATCTTCCATCAAAGAAAAACAAACCCTTGTGTGGATTTACATGTAGGAATCTAGCAACATCAATATAGTTTGGTAAAGTAGCTGATAGTCCAACAATACGGATTAACTTCTGACTGGACTCAACCTGACATATAATACAATTGAATTTTGTACATATATTATATTATATTATATTTATTTATACATAAATTATATATATATATATATATAATTATAAATATATAATATAGCCTTAGTATTGATTTTTTTCATTGTAAAATAAGTCATTCTCTGAAACTGTTCCTAGAGTTCAATAGTGATGTTCTTTATATGATTCTCCAGTAATTTTGATCAAAAATGTTGTTTGTAGGAACCGTGAGCATTTCTCTGAAACTGTTTATAGAGTTCAATAGTGATGTTCTTTATATGATTCTCCAGTAATTTTGATCAAAAATGTTGTTTGTAGAAACAGTGAGCATTTTAGTGTTCTCTCGAAAATCTAATCGAACCATGAACTATAGCCTTGGTACTTATTTTTTGACTGGAAAAAACATTTCTCTGAAACTGTTTCTAGAGTTCAATAGTGATGTTCTTTATATGATTCTCCAGTAATTTTGATCAAAAATGTTGTTTGTAGGAACCGTGAGGATTTTACTGTTCTCTCGAAAATCTAATCGAACCATGAACTATAGCCTTGGTACTTATTTTTTGACTGGAAAAAACATTTCTCTGAAACTGTTTCTAGAGTTCAATAGTGATGTTCTTTATATGATTCTCCAGTAATTTTGATCAAAAATGTTGTTTGTAGGAACCGTGAGGATTTTACTGTTCTCTCGAAAATCTAATTGAACCATGAACTATAGCCTTGGTACTTATTTTTTGACTGGAAAAAACATTTCTCTGAAACTGTTTCTAGAGTTCAATAGTGATGTTCTTTATATGATTCTCCAGTAATTTTGATCAAAAATGTTGTTTGTAGGAACCGTGAGCATTTTAGATTTCTCTCGAAAATCTAATCGAACCATGAACTATAGCCTTGGTACTTATTTTTTGACTGGAAAAAACATTTCTCTGAAACTGTTTCTAGAGTTCAATAGTGATGTTCTTTATATGATTCTCCAGTAATTTTGATCAAAAATGTTGTTTGTAGGAACCGTGAGCATTTTAGATTTCTCTCGAAAATCTAATCGAACCATGAACTATAGCCTTGGTACTTATTTTTTGACTGGAAAAAAACATTTCTCTGAAACTGTTTCTAGAGTTCAATAGTGATGTTCTTTATATGATTCTCCAGTAATTTTGATCAAAAATGTTGTTTGTAGGAACCGTGAGCATTTTAGATTTCTCTCGAAAATCTAATCGAACTATGAACTATAGCCTTGGTACTTATTTTTTGACTGGAAAAAACATTTCTCTGAAACTGTTCCTAGAGTTCAATAGTGATGTTCTTTATATGATTCTCCAGTAATTTTGATCAAAAATGTTGTTTGTAGGAACCGTGAGCATTTTAGATTTCTCTCGAAAATCTAATCGAACCATGAACTATAGCCTTGGTACTTATTTTTTGACTGGAAAAAACATTTCTCTGAAACTGTTCCTAGAGTTCAATAGTGATGTTCTTTATATGATTCTCCAGTAATTTTGATCAAAAATGTTGTTTGTAGGAACCGTGAGCATTTTAGATTTCTCTCGAAAATCTAATCGAACCATGAACTATAGCCTTGGTACTTATTTTTTGACTGGAAAAAACATTTCTCTGAAACTGTTTCTAGAGTTCAATAGTGATGTTCTTTATATGATTCTCCAGTAATTTTGATCAAAAATGTTGTTTGTAGGAACCGTGAGCATTTTAGATTTCTCTCGAAAATCTAATCGAACCATGAACTATAGCCTTGGTACTTATTTTTTGACTGGAAAAAACATTTCTCTGAAACTGTTCCTAGAGTTCAATAGTGATGTTCTTTATATGATTCTCCAGTAATTTTGATCAAAAATGTTGTTTGTAGGAACCGTGAGGATTTTACTGTTCTCTCGAAAATCTAATCGAACCATGAACTATAGCCTTGGTACTTATTTTTTGACTGGAAAAAACATTTCTCTGAAACTGTTTCTAGAGTTCAATAGTGATGTTCTTTATATGATTCTCCAGTAATTTTGATCAAAATTGTTGTTTGTAGGAACCGTGAGCATTTTAGATTTCTCTCGAAAATCTAATCGAACCATGAACTATAGCCTTGGTACTTATTTTTTGACTGGAAAAAACATTTCTCTGAAACTGTTTCTAGAGTTCAATAGTGATGTTCTTTATATGATTCTCCAGTAATTTTGATCAAAAATGTTGTTTGTAGGAACCGTGAGCATTTTAGATTTCTCTCGAAAATCTAATCGAACCATGAACTATAGCCTTGGTACTTATTTTTTGACTGGAAAAAAACATTTCTCTGAAACTGTTTCTAGAGTTCAATAGTGATGTTCTTTATATGATTCTCCAGTAATTTTGATCAAAAATGTTGTTTGTAGGAACCGTGAGCATTTTAGATTTCTCTCGAAAATCTAATCGAACTATGAACTATAGCCTTGGTACTTATTTTTTGACTGGAAAAAACATTTCTCTGAAACTGTTTCTAGAGTTCAATAGTGATGTTCTTTATATGATTCTCCAGTAATTTTGATCAAAATTGTTGTTTGTAGGAACCGTGAGCATTTTAGATTTCTCTCGAAAATCTAATCGAACCATGAACTATAGCCTTGGTACTTATTTTTTGACTGGAAAAAACATTTCTCTGAAACTGTTCCTAGAGTTCAATAGTGATGTTCTTTATATGATTCTCTAGTAATTTTGATCAAAAATGTTGTTTGTAGGAACCGTGAGGATTTTAGTGTTCTCTCGAAAATCTAATTGAACCATGAACTATAGCCTTGGTACTTATTTTTTGACTGGAAAAAACATTTCTCTGAAACTGTTTCTAGAGTTCAATAGTGATGTTCTTTATATGATTCTCCAGTAATTTTGATCAAAAATGTTGTTTGTAGGAACCGTGAGCATTTTAGTATTCCCTCAAAATTATAATTTTATATAATTATAATGGTATATATAATTATATAGAATTATATATATAGTTATATATATAATATATACTTATTGTACACATATATAATTATATATGTATGCATACACTTACTTGTCTGAGAGTCCTTGCTACTAGACATTCTATAACTGCACCTCTGTCTTCATGTAATAAATGTATTTCATCAATAATAAGAAGACGAACTAGTTGAGCCAATGACACATCTCCTGTTGCCTTTCTAGTTACTACATCCCATTTCTCTGGAGTTGTCACTATCATCTGATGAACAACAGATACATACATAGATATATGGATGTATAGATATATTTACTTGAGTATGTTGTATTTCATATTTGGTGAGTTGCATGTCTCCAGTCAATTCTCTGACATTAATTCCTAATGGTGTTAATCGCTGACCGAAGTTACGAACCATTTCAGCCGCTAATGCTTTCATAGGAGCTACATATATTATCTGATAAACATAATAAAATATATAATGAACATTAGAATACTCTATAGATACCTTGAATTCATCTCTTTTGATCACCCCAGATATATCGATATTATTATTTATTTCTCTAAGTATAGTTACCATAGCAATATTTGTTTTCCCAGCTCCTGTGGGAGCAGATATGAGGAGATTGTTGTTTGTATAATATGCTGTATCAAACACTCGAGATTGAACCATATTAAGAGATTTAGTGCCTGAAAATGCAACCTGTTTCAGAAGAAGATTAATATTAATAAAAACTATATATATATATATATTTACCTGACAAATGTGATCTAATTCCTTTATAAGTATTTTATCTGCTACATGAGGTGGAGGAGATTGTGTGTGAGGTATTCTAATCTCTTCATAGGTTTTATCAGAATATTTTTCAGCATTCTCAGGAATAGACATCTATAAATACAATCAATAATTGTTTATAATGATATATATAATATGTACCTTACAACCAGCAATAAAAGCTGATGTGAGTTGTGCTTTGGTTAATATATCAAATACATTAGGATATAGAATACTAGGATCAACAATACGAGTAGCTCCCGATGAAAATATTGGTCTTTTACTAGCATCCTCAAGAGCCATTTCTCTACAAGTATATTTGAAGATAATAAATTATAAAGAAATATTTTAAAGACTAGCCTTTCCATTCTTAAAAGCTCTGGATCAAAACCATGAGATTTTAGGTATGTCACATGATCGTCTTGTGATCCTTGGAGCTCTTTCTCCATTCTAACTCTAATCTTTTCTTCTTTTTTCTCATCCTTTCTTTTCTGTTTCTGTAATTCCTTCTCCTCTTTAGACTATAAGATAATGATATTATAATGAACACACATACATGTATACATTAACCTGTACATCAACTAATCAACACATGTACATATCACTGACCTGTACTAATGTACTAATGTACATATGTACATATGACTGACCTGTACAGTAACTAATGTACATATGTACATATCACTGACAACTAATGTACACATGTACATGTACACATCACTGACCTGTACAGTAACTAATGTACATATGTATACACATGTACATATCACTGACCTGTACAGTAACTAATGCACACATGTACATATACACATGTACATATCACTGACCTGTACAGTAACTAATGTACACATGTACATATACATATCACTGACCTGTACAGTAACTAATGTACACATGTACATCTACACATCACTGACCTGTACAGTAACTTGTGATGCTATAGGTGGTGCTACATGTTGATGTTGTTTTGAAGGTAGTACTTGCTTTTGTTTTAATTTGCTTTGTACTGAGAACAAAGCTAAATATTAAATTAATTAACTAGTTAGTCTATATACTTACCTGTGGATGAGGTATCATTCAGTAATGTATCCACAATGACACATCTGTTAGTTAGTAACTGTTGGATGAATTCCAAATGATCAAGCCCCAACAGTTCAACCATCTGAAAATATAGAATTATAATAACACAAGTAAGTATTTAATACATTCTTACTTCATTTTCTATTGCTGCTCCTTCTATATCAGAGACAAGTATGTCAAACAGTTTGGTGTGTAACTGTTTCCATGACAACCCTGTGACACAATGCATCTTGCACTGCTTTTCGAGCCATTGTGTTCCATATTTACTTGTGACAACAGCAGATTTTGTCTTCTTAACAACCTGACTTGGCTTGTGATGATCATGTGACTTTGCAAGTCCATTCAAAAGAGATTTTGTTATAAGATCTTCATGACGTGTGTTTTCTTCATCCTCACTTCCTGATAATGAATCGAGCAGGGATACAGTCTGGAGTACATCAGAAAGTAAATTTGATGAATATTTGAACTTAATATCCAAACCAAACTCTTTCTCTTCGATATTCTGTTCCTCATTATTCTCCTCATTCTCACTCTCTTCTGGTAGATAAGTGATTATCTTCTTAACTATATTACAGATCTTTGTAGCAACTGAAGCAGGATATGGTCCAAACATCTTCTTGATAGCTTCTCCATGACTACGACACCACTCAGGAGAGGAATAAAACAAATCATATACAAATACTGCTCCTTCATTTAATACAGTTGAGTCCTCTTCGGTTCCAATTAAGTCTTTAGTAGCCTCAAGTATCTCTCTTAATTCAGCCTGAACCTATTCGCATACAGTGCATAATACATACATGCACCATATGAAATAACTTACTCTGCTAACGTCCTGTTTCTGGCATTTCTTTAACACATTGTCACATACAGAGGACCAAGTTCTCTTGTTGTTACTGAGCCTGTCATGTCTCTTCCTGTTTTTGTGAGCCAAGAGGGAGGAGTCTATAGTGAGGTCATCTATGAGGATATCAGGTCGACTCACTCCAGCAAAAGCTCGCAGAGCTCCAGAAAGCCGAGGTAACTCTCTTTCATCTTGGAATAGTGAAAACATCTCTTTTTACCACTCTTTTTTTCTTGCAAATCCTCCTCAGTTCCTTTGAAATGAGAATAGAGTTCCTTTATATAGACTTGGCGAGAATGAAATTATTTCTTGTCGTTGAAATAGAAAGGCATTCGCTAAATTAGAAATTATGTCAAGACTAATAACTTTGGATGTAACTAATACATGTGTAAAGGTTACTAGAACAGTTGCTTATCATTATGTATGTGTATAAAGACAGTGTTGTGATAGTGTGTTAATGTCTTGCATTTCTCAGGTGAGAAAAGCGGCTGTATATGGTATTACTCTCTCCGAACAAGAGGTTGAAAAACAGTTTCAGTGAGTATTTGTATGTATAAATTATATATAACATTACTATTGTACTATAAGTTCTCACTACAAGAGACTGTGGACTGAATATCCTAATTTTGGCGTGTACAATGAAGAGATGACATGTAGGAAATGGTGGGATGAGGTTAGCGCTATATAGAGTACTGTATTAGTCTAGCAATGAATATCATTAATAATACTTTACATGTTCCAATTGAATTGGTGATATATACATGCCAATGCAACTTATATAGTGAAGGGTGTGGCTCACCAAATTGTGTACATTCATTATCATCATGTATAAAGAGTTTGTACGTTATAGATGTGGTTACATTACTATTTGTACTGTACAGGTAGTTAAAAGAACATTAATTTCAAGTGGTTTTAATGGTTCAACAGAACACATCAGTAAAGAGCTTTATGATGAGTTTTCAGGATATAGTAACTGGGATATTTATGATGATGTCACATTATTTCTTCAAACTATCAAAAATGCAGGATGCATTGTTGGTGTGATTTCAAACTTTGATGATAGACTGGGTATGTTTACTATAACTAATAGTACAAAGGACTCATTCCTGTTCACCAGACTCCATACTAACTAGTTTGGGTTTGAGGTCATACTTTGATTTTATAATTAGCTCTTATAATGAACGCTGTCACAAACCACAGCCACAGTGAGTTACTAGTAATTGTAATATATCTAATAATTCATATTACTATAGAATATTTGAAAAAGCTTTAAGAAAGGCTGGTATAGTATATCATAATTGTTGGCACATTGGAGATCATTATGTAAGTTAATATGATGTATGGAGCAACTGAAATGTACTTACTTCATGTACCTTAGACAAACGACTATCAAGCAGCCACTAATGTTGGAATTAATTCAGTATTACTGTTGAGGGACCAAAACAAGGAGCCACCAAAGCCAGGTGTAGTAAACGTAAGGACACTACCTGAGGCTGTAGATATAATTTTGTAGTGAATGCAATGCTAGTTACTATTTTTAGACATTTTCAAGCAAGCCCAGTTAGCTCAGTCGGTAGAGCATCAGGCTTTTAACCTGAGGGTCACGGGTTCGAGTCCCTTACTGGGCGAGTATTTTTGCCTTTTTTTTTTTTTTTTTCCAAATTTTAATAACTATTAATAATTGACTTCAGTTTGTGGAAATAAATTGTTCTCTGACAGATCCATGCCTAGATTGAATACAAATAATTGTTATAAGTTATATAATAGTAGAAACTAACATTACCTGAAAAATTCAAAATCAGCACCATATGTAGTGGACATTAAACTTGCTAAGGTATCTCTTTCTTGTGCTTGGAGTATATATCCACCAGCTTTATCAACTGTTCTAACAACTTCCATTACACTTTCTTTATCCTAAAAAAGAAAGGTTTTCATTGACTCACAATTCTAACTGATAATATTATGGATCAAAACCACTTTGGAAACATAATAAGGACATCATTATCTAACAATGAAGTCCACAGAAAAACAGACACTCTCTTTTCAGGAAACAACATGACCGCAGAGTGTATCTGCAAATGAGTGTATCTGTTTTTCTGTGGACTTCATTGGTAATATAACACTGTTAGGAGGGTCTCTTCCTAATAAACTTCTCTATAATATCATTATTTAGAAACTGTAGCAAAAGTTTCGGCTCAATCTGAAACGATTGATTTTGCAATGAGAATATTGTGTAATAATACTAACCTGTATATTAAGGGGAATGAAAGAAACTAGACTGTAATCATTCACAAGTTCTATTAGACACTGGTTCAGTTTCTTATAGCGTTTATAAAACAGATCATTTGATAAATGTTGAAGAAGATACTCCAGATCCAGTACTTCAGTGTAGTAGTCCAAACTGAATGCTATACTTGTATATAATTCAGGATTGATATAAAGTACTGAAAATACTAACGTAGTTGTCCATATTTGTCTATAAGATCAATCTTAGATAGTATATTAATATGAGGTAGTTCCAGTTGTAACATTGTTGATAAAGAAGTTAGCAGAACTGATATGAACTTACCAGGATCACTACAATAATGAGAATCCACTAAATGTACAGCTACCAGCTGAAATGAATGGTACATAATTAGATATAATAATATATTAAAATGTACCTTAATACCCTTCTTCAAGAGTTGTGCTGTAATACTCCTCATTGCATTATTATGTGTGAAAAGTTCAACTTGTCCAGGACAATCAATTAAATAATATTGAGGTTTACTATTACTTTCAATTTTAGCACACAACCATTGTAAATTCTTTTCCAAAAACTCCATACAATATATCAAACCACCATTTGGACCAAGTTTCAATTTCTCCATTACATCACCTAATGTAATTAATTCAGAGATGTTTACTGCACATTCATAAGGTAGAGAATCATTTGCTGGATCAAGATTAATAATAGATGTTTGTCTGCCTAGTTTACTGAGAAAGTCCTTCATACCATTGCAATATGTTGTCTTGCCAGAGCCTGGAGGCCCAATTACCAACTGGGCATATGTAGACATATTTACGGTATTGTTATCTATTTATATTTTCATGAGAAATATTAAATTTGTTATGGTGTTTATTTTTCAACTCTGGAAGCTCTTGCAAGTAATCCAAGAAGATAGGTATTTGGTTAATTCAGAAACATCTCTGAAGACACTAACTACAAGATAATGTCCTCTCAAGACGTTAGATCACTTGTCAATGGTGCTTATTCGTATCCTAAATATGCTATAAGTTATTGCTGTGTTGCTAGGTGGGGCTGGAAAGTTTTGTTTTTCTTAACTGTTCCTCCTGCAGGCTGAAATATCAGTTGATGGAACAAGAAAAATTAAATAAAATGAAACTTGATCACCATCACACATCAAGAGCTGTGAGAGAAAGAGCCCATCAGCTTTCAAAACAGACACAACAAAGAAGAAGGTAAGGTTACATCTTGCTCATGAATAATTCATAAGCTATACTCTTCAGAGCACTAGAAGAAAAGAAACAAGCAATGGCTAGAGCAGAAGAGGATAGAAGAAGAAGAGCATTAGAAGAAAGGAAAAGGCAACAAAATGAAGCTACTTATAGGTTTCGTGCTGCACTGTCTCGTCAGTCAAAACCATTGAAGCCACACCCACCTATTCCTAGTTCAATTGATACAATACCTGTTGATAGTAAGTGTTTCTTGCCATAATTATTTATATGAATATATAATTCTGTTTTAGTATATCTACCAAATAGACCATCGAAAACCACACCAACTAAATGTAGTACTCCACCTCCTCAAGAACGTGTAGTATTAGGACGAGAGGTTGAAGTCCCAGGTGTTACAACAAAGAAATCACCTAGTTTAGATGATGTCCTTGACGCAATTAGAGGTATCTCAATTTAATTATTCTTTACCTGCATTATTAATATTCAACACACAGGTGACCATGAGATTAGACTTCAGTCCAGTTCAGTTATGAACAAATCACCAGTAGAAACCATCCCCTCTCCTGTATATCCTAGCCACGGTCATCCTGTAACAAATCATTCTCCATCTAATGACAAGGTCTTATATCCACTATCAACCAGAGATATTCATACTCAAGGTCCTATCGATAGTTCTACTAGGGAAGAATCAAGTATATCAAGTGATACATTATCTCTGCATGACAGTTTAGACTCTCTTAACGAGGAACGATCTTGTGCTGAAGGACAAACTTATATTCAGGCGTTAAATGAAACTCCAAAGGAAACGTGTACGCTATTGGAGTCTCATATGCATTCTCTTAATCAGAAAAGTACCAAAGAAGACGATACTCATTCAAAACAGGATGTGACACCACTTCCACATGATATAAAACAAAATCAAGTCGAGACATCGTTTCAGAAACTCAAGATACAAAGTAATCCAACCATTTTGGGATGGGAAAGCCCCTCTCAATCTACTCTATCGTATGTATCCACAAGAAAAGGAATATTAAAGAAACACAGTGATTCAGATATTTCATCTAATAGTAGTTTGAGTAGTAACACAATGGATGATAAAATGAGTAAGCAGAGCAATGCAAAACATGTGAGATTTCTTGAGGATATCAACGAACAAGACACTCATAGTGATGAATTAGAACTATCCACATCAAGTGCCTTCACTCCAAAAATGAAAATATCACTTACTAATAGAGGAGGAGCATTCCCTCAACATGTGATATCATCAAGTGTAAGAAGATTAAGTGAAAGATCTAGTAAAAATGGTATTACAATACATATACCACAAGCCATGTATAATCAACAAGTGAAACCTAAAAATGGAATATCAACACAACTCATCACTCTACCAGTTGACAAGACAGTTATGGAATTAAACAAAATACCTACAGATGATGAGATTAGTGTATTATGGTCACAAATTAGTAGTTATTTCCATCACAAAGGTGTTGATTCATCAGAACACTTTAATAATTTACCCAATAGTAGTAAACCAGTAAGACATAAAAGATGTCAAAATACATCTCAACAACATATTAAATTATGGAAAAGACAACAGCAAATACCTCAACCTGTAATTAGTGGCTACACAAATAATTCAGGTTTGTACTAATTAATGCATAACAGATTGTAAACAAGATCATTACCTTTCAGGAATCTTTTCTGAAGAGGAACAAAGATTAATGGAATCTATTGATCTTCTGAATGATAGATTACAAGGAAGAGTGACCACAAATATCCCGCCTTCTATTGAGAATGGAAGAAAAGTAAATATTATTATCAATAACTAAATAAATTATAACTTACCTTTTCTAGACACACACAAATAGTCGTGGTCGCTCTCCAAGTCAATTAATGTGTACTAGAGTTAGACAACATCCAAAAACACACTCACTCACCAATACAAGATATTATTAATACCATTTTGTACAAAATGCTTTTCTAACTAATTTATTTAAAGAAAAAGTTAATTGGTATTCATGGAAACATCATTACAAGTAGTTGAAGAAAGAGTTATAAATTCAACACGTCGTGGAGCCTTTGATAATTGCTCTTGTCTCTCTCGTTCACATGTAGAAATTCTTATAGGAGTTATACGTCTAGCCGTCTTTAATTTGTCATTATTAGGTGTGTGAAAAACAGGTGATGATATTGAACCTGTGTCCTCTCCTATTGAGCTGTTTAGTTTATCTTCATCAAGAGGAATAGGTTTAATCTGTTTCTTTACAACTATCTTTTGTAAAGGAGTGGGATTTGATTGAGAAACAGTTCCTGAATAAGGTTTTCCGAGTTCTTCATTATCAAATCCAATGATAGTACAGTATCCATCAGTTGATGATACTAATAGTACAGTACCATCATGTGACCTAATACATAAACAATGTAATATTGTAATTATAACTTATAATATTACATACCATGACAAATCAGTAATGGAAGTGTAATGTATATCAGTTACTAGTCCAATGGGTGTGGTCTGTTGAGTATCATATATTAATACTGTATCAGATGTACCAACAGCATAAACCATTCGATAAGGCAAACTGAAAGAGATTAATATAATTAATATAGATGATAGGTAACAAAACAGACTTACTCAAACAAAATAGGTGTCTCATCACATGACTGGTTTAATTCATACAAGATTGGAGAGAATCTAACTACTACAGAAGCCTTGTTAATGCCAGGTAAATACATGACAGGTCTATAAAATAAGATTGTGATTGTTTATTCATATAAGGATAGTGTTGTAGATAGTTATACAAACCAAAAATGTCATGCTTGAGTGTGAACACATACATAACAATGCCTAAAAATACACCTACAATAACTACACTATATAAATACATCATAATGATTCCTTATACGAACAAAATTATTGATTATTCATTGCTCACTTTGGTAGACTTGATCTAGTGAATATCCAAGTAACATTATTAGATTTGTCTCCATTCTCAATCTTCCCACCTTTAATCATAAATACAAATAATAATAATAATAATAAATATCATACTTGGAGCTACAAGTAAGGATCCATCAGGTGAGAAACACAGTCTTCTGAAAAATGAAGAAATACTCTCATCTTGAAATAGTCTAGTTGGTTTCAATCCATCCTGTAGATTGATGCCATATTATAATCATGTGGATGTCACATGACTAACAATTACCTCATGAGTAGGTATATATCTGGAAACAGAATTAATACACTTGAATTTGTTGTTTTCTATTTTGTAGATACGCAAGGTTCTAAAATATAATAACATAATATTTGTAATATACCAACCAAAAAACAGACCTGTCTGTACCAAGTGTTGCTAGGCAACCACCTTTTGGATTCCATGCTACACCTTGTACGTAATGTTGACTTTCTTTAAGGATTGCTAGTTTGTCTCCTGTTAATGGCCATTAAATAGAATAACAATCACTACCAGAAGCTAACCTGATAAGGTATCCCAAACTATGGCAGTATTATCAACAGATCCAGAAAAAAGATAACGAGAATTTGATGACCATGAAAGATCATAAACATCCTCTAAATGTCCCCTGAAAGTATCAAATAACACAACTAGACCCAGAATATTATCCTTATACCTTAACATTTTAGCAACAGTCCAGTTTTCCTGATTCACATCATCCTCTAAATTGGTTTCCATGACAACATCATTTTCTTCATTCAGTTTCCATAAACATATTGTGCAATCTAAGTAATACATAAGACAGTGAAGGTGATACAGACTATGACCATACCACTTACCATCACCAGCAGAGGCTAAATATTCACCTGTATGTAAGTACATGTAAGGATATATATATATATAATATTATATATATATATATATATATATACAAGTCATATCACTCATACAAAATTATGTGTCTCACCATTGGAAGCAAACTTTACTACATTCACACTCTTTGTATGTCTGTCCAAATTAGCAAGAAATACAAGTTTAGTTTTAGCTCCCTCTCTGACTAGTCTCCATATCTAGAGAATATATATAATTATATATATACATATATATATATATATATATATATATACCTATATTAATTTTAGAAAAACTCACTTTAACAGTATGATCAGCTCCAGCAGTAGCTATCCGTAATGTACCTCTAGAATGATGCAAGTCAACACTGAATATAGGTTCCTTGTTGTGCCAAACTATCTCTGGTGTGGTAACAAACATCACTTGTTTTCTCTTCCAAGACTTCCACGTTTTCCCGCCAAAATGAACTGAGCATGCGCAGTAACAACAATGGCATCAGTACCTTATGAACACATTCTAGCATGTATTCCAGGATCTGGAGTAGATCTGAACATCAGCCAGCCATTTTATGGTTCATGTTCCTGTACTGGGGATAGTTGTGGTCAAACATTAACATGTAATTGTATGAATAGAGGATGTGCATATGATACTAATGGATTTATAAAGACTAAATATTTTGGCAATACTGCTCCTCCTATCATAGAATGTAGTTCATATTGTATGTGTACAAATGATTGTTTGAATAGAACAACACAGAAACCTTGCTGTACAGTTCTGGAAATACGACAAACAAAAGAAAAAGGATTTGGTGTTTTTACCACAAGTAATCTTCCATGTGGAATGTATATTTGTGAGTATGTTGGTGAAATAATAAGAACATCTGCCGCTGAAGAAAGATTACGTAACAGTGACACATGTTACATCATAAAGTACAGAGAACATACCAGTAATGGTACGATATTAACAACGTGTATTGATGCTAGTCACTATGGTAATATAGCTCGCTTTATAAATCATTCGTGTAAACCAAACATTACTATTTTACCTGTCCGTTCAAGTTCTATTGTACCTCGATTGTGTTGCTTTACAAATGAACATGTACTGAAAGACAATGAATTATGTTTCAGTTATTTTGGTACATCTGAAACTGATGTACCACTTGGTATGAAGCCATGTTTATGTAAGTCTCAGAATTGTGTTGGATTTTTACCTTTACAAAATTAAAATTTAATTGAAGATCACGTGATCAGCTACCATTTTTTTTTTTTTACCTCTTGCTCACTGTATTTTAGCTTTGAAGAACAGCGGGAAGAAGTTATGAATGATGAACCTGCTAATGATGATCAGCAACAAGAAGTGGAAGACCAGAATGTGCTTTTGAAGAAACTTGTGGAAGCAATCACAGGTTCTAGTGAACTTCAACCCAATCTATCAGAGAATGTAGCTCAATTAATTGCTGCAGCAGTTAGTCAGGTAGTTCAACATGAAGGAGGTGATGTTATGACAGGAAACACACAAACATCAGATGATACTCCTGACTATCAACACGAATATTTAACTCCTGCTGATAATGTTGAGAGTACAGTTGAAGTCTCTGCTTACTCCGATCAAAGATCATTGGGTGTTAAGTTTCCATCTGAGATGAGACGAAGGATAATAGGCATGAGAAAAGAAGGTATTAAATGTAAAGATATAGCCAAGAATTTAGGAGCATCTGTTAGTGGAGTACAAAAAGTTTGGGAGAGATTTTTAGCCACTGGTACAATTCATGATCGTAAACCCAGTACTTATGCCGGTAGACCGAGAAGATTTCATTTTGAAACATCAGAAGAGGTTTGTGATATTTTCTGATGATTATTATAATTATATTATATAATACAGGGTGTGGTTACAATATCATCTGATAATTATGTGAACACAACAGGTTAGTCTGCTCTTTTATATATTCTACCCTATGGTCTCAATCTTGTATTGTTAGTTGGTGTTGCCATGCCAACACAAGCAGTTCTAATATCAACTGGAGATAATACAGTAAAAGAATTACCAATGGAGGCTCCTGGAGCTACTGTTGAAGTAATTGCGTCTGTAGCAAGTCATGAGATGAAGACTAAAAAGAAAAGTGGTGGTGCCCCTTCATACCGAGAAGAACTACTTTTAAAGTTAGTGTAATTGAAATAGTTCCCAATGAAGAGATTATCCTTGCGCTCAGAGCTTTGTATTGTCCATAAACAACACTTTATAGTTGGGAATGGATGAGCTTTGCAAAGAGAGATAAATTGTGGTCAGATCAGAGGGATATTGTTGTTATAATATGCTAAATTGAACTATAATTATGTATTTATTGTAGACTGGTTAATGAATGTCCTTTAGCTATGATGAAAGGTGATGTTAATATGACATCAAATCTACATTTACAGAATTTAAAAGAATCGATGAATAAACCATTGTATATGGAATGTAAGTTATCTATCTATCTCTCATAAATCGATTTATCTATCTATCTATCTCATTAGATGTTCTTGGTCATCCATTTGGTAAAGTACCTGCTCCCAGACCATTTGAAGCAGACCCTGATGAAAGTAAAGTGATTCTATCTGATCCTTGTAATCCACTTGGAAAGGAAGTAATATCAGGTATATTACACATCCTCTCTGTAAGTTCATAATATTATCTCTTAATAGCTTTAGGTTATAGTACAAAAGTATATTTTAATGCGTGTTGTAAGCCAAGTTGTTTATTCAAGGAAGATGAAATATATCATAACTTACCGTATTCAATTGGACCTCATCACATTGGAGAAAACATGAGGGAAGTATTACAACTCCTCCTTAATATGAGCTCAGACCCATGTCAAAGTCTCAAACTCATTCCAGAAGGGCCTGGATTGATACTTAAAGCACAAGACCCTTCTGGAGAGATAATTACACAGCCATTCACTCCACCTACTAAATTATCTGATTACTGGGGTCAACTTTATGCATATGCTCAAATATTTGAATGTTGCGAGAATTTTCTATCACCTGGTCCACCATCAGCACCTTGTCTTCTCTGTCATCCATTTGGTAAGTTGGAAATAATAATTACCATTAATAATTAACATATACTTTTGTTATTCTTAGAATCTTTTGCTAATAATCTCCAAATTAAAGATCCCAACTCACCTTCTTCTCCAGTAGATATTTCACCGTCTTCAGCTCTATTGGATACTGCTACACAACTTCTTCAACTGCACCCAGAAAGTGTTGAAGAGCTGTCCAATAACAATGTGTTGTGTACACCTACTGTTACTATGACAACCAATGACTCATTGTTGTCTCACACACTTCCTCATGAAGAGGAAGTGTGTTTAACTGAAGAAGTTATTGATAACAATCAAGTTGACACAATGCCAGACGGTATACATTATGTAGCTTACTCATCAGACAATAGACAGGATGACACACACTCTACATCATCAACACCTCGAAGAAGTTCCAGAAAACGTCCTAACCCTAATTATATCAGTAATGATACTTGTAAGAAAACAATAGGATGATCACAATCATTTAAATACATTCTATGAGTCTAATTTTAGTTTTTTAGCATGTTTCTCTTGTGGATCTTTACTTCTTTTTAATGCTTTCACTTTTCTTGTATGAAGATCAGAATAATTCTGTCTAGTCATATGAATACGTCCTAAGCTACTTCCAAATGGATCCATACTTCTATTCTTTTCTCTCTTTGGCTATAATAAATGGATACAATAAATAAAAGACAATTAATGTGTTCTGTTTATAAAACCTTTGTTTGCTTCGGTTGTTTTGAGGCAAGTTTCAACAATTGACGAGAAGAGAAGTGAGTTCTTCTGAGTGTTAAATCAATGGAGGGCCCCATTTCTTCAAGTTCAATTCGAGGAATACGACTACCAGATTTCTTCAGGAATATGCTGGAATATAATAATTAATATTTGAGTTGGAAGGTGTCAAATTAAATTTTACCGATAAACTCTTAAATATAGTTTCCCTTCTACAGCTGTGAATGTAATGACATGTTCAAACCCAGCTAGATTGAGTTGAGTAGATATTGTACCTCTGAAGAAATCTGGAAATCAGATAAATTTATAATTAATATAAAAAGTATTAATTATGTTACCTATGAATATACTTTTGAGTCTAATATATTCATGATCAGTCTCAAATAAATCACCGCTAAATATCAAACATGGTTTTGAGCCAACACTACATTTACTAGACTATATAAACAGTATAATAGTAATGGTATCAAATAGTAATTACATACAGTAAATGAATGTAGCGATTTATATTGCTCAACTCCGAGTTCAATCATATCTAATATTTGATAGTCAAACAGTCGGCCTATAATCAACAATAGCAAATGTGAAAATTATTATCATTACTTTAATACCTATTATAATATTATGAGGTCTCTTCTTATTATGTGAACCAAATATGAATAAAGAAGAGTCACTCTTTCGACTAAAAAACTCCTGGTGAAGCCATAGAAACAGTATCTAATATCAATTATTTCATTTCATACCAATGTAGTCGGGTCTTCAAATGGCTTCAACATATTCTTCCTATAGAATAAGTAATTAACTATTATAATAAATAAATATTAGATTCCCCACCTTCTATAGAATACAGCATCTGGTTTCTTAAGTAGGTACTGAAAATGAATAAATAATAATAAAAGTATTAATATAATTATAATAAAATACCAGATCTGTCATGACTTTAGTAATTAATTCACTCGTATTACCACCTTTAATGAACATTCCTCTCTTTGTATTTTCTATTAGTTTAGGAGCCCTGTTCTCAAGAACTCTTTTAGTACGTTGGTTTTTTGGTTTCCTGAGTAATAAATAAATACAGGCATGAAATTACTATGTACAAGTGAACTTACACAACTCTCTCCATTATGGCATATAGAACACGTGTAGCCACACCCACTTGTTTATAGGCGGTGCCTACCCCACCTATAGGATCATGCCAGGAAGAAGAGGTCATAGAGCTAGAGGTCACCGTCACCATGGAGTGGGACACCACCACCACCACGGAGTGGGACACCACCACCATGGAGTGAGACGCCATCACCATGGAATACATCATCATCATGGATTACGCCATCGTCATCATGGCATACATCATCATCATCATGGAGCGGGTATACATACACACATGTACACATTCTCTAGGATTATGATATTTTATTTTAGGACAGATTGTGTTTGGATGGGGCTTTATGAGGAGAAGAAGACGTATCGCTACTACTGCTGTTGTCTTGGGAGCTGCTAGCACAACTCCATCATCAAGTATTCAAATTAATCATATTCTATTTTAATTTTCATATCTTCTTATATTTAGCTGCTCCTCAAACAGTAGTTGTCCAAACCTATTACCCTAATATCCCAGGACAGCCTCAATACCCTAATGAACCTCTTCAATATCCTAATGGACAATATCCACCACCTCAATATTCTGGACAGTATCCACCTACAAATGCTCCTCCTCCATATCCTAATCAACAGGTAATATACTTATTAATATGCTCTCTTCTAATACATGTAACATGTAGCTCCCTTATCCTGATCAACCCATAAACCCTTCTGTGGTACCACCAGCTGGACTATATCCTGATCAACCCATAAACCCTTCTGTGGTACCTCCATCAGCCGGACCATATCCTGATCCCGCATTAGTACCACCTCAACAAAGTAAGATAATTATAAATATTATTTTATTATTTCATATCTCCTCTTGTTATAGATGATACACCTCCTGGTCCACCACCACCACAACAGGAAGAAGAGTATGAGTATGTGTGCTGTACTATTTTATAATAATAATAATAATGACAACATTACCGCCAAGAGAATTTTTAATGATAAATTTTTAATGCTGCAATATTATATTATATTCCCTTTGGAACAGTAAAGATGTAATAGTATAAAAGATGTAGTTGTTATATTTTTTTAATAATAAAGGTTTAGATATAATATATTATATTTCCATTGTTGTATACTAACAGTAATGGGAATTGATTATACTACAAAAGATATTGTATTCCTGTATACTATATATATAATTATATATCCTAAACCCAACACCTCAAAGAATGAATTAGTAATATAGACATAACATATACAGTGTTCTTTTGTGGTGGTTATGTACACTTGACTACAATGGTTACTAGTACATATCTAACAGTTTGCTTTCTCCTTGTACTGACCAAAATTACTTGTCACCACAACATCTTTACCAAATGGCCGGTTTGCTAATATTTACCTGTTAACATTATGTTAATCTCAAAACTTTTATGCTCTATAGTACTTGTTTAGTACTTACATGATTACATCACTAGGTGTAGAGGTGATGGTACATCACTAGTTACAGCATATGATATTAGATAGAGACCATTGATTATTACAGGTGGTTAGATTTACAGCCTATTTGATGTGCTGTCTGGAGACACAATTACCACCTCTCATTGTGATAACAAAAGTTTGCAAACTGTTACATATTAATAGAGCCATAATACAACAATATTGCCTTTGTTAGTACAAGCTAACCACAAATATTTGAAGCACTTCCTCTAAATATAAATAACCACAACGGACCAACAAAAGCTCTTTAAGAGAATTGAAGTGCCTGTTTCTAAAGTTATACGTATATAGAAAGATAGTAGATACTAGATAAAGATGTATGCCAGTTTTGATAGAAGCTCACCAGTAAAACTTGACTCAACAGCGCACTGTTTGTCGTGGAAAGGAAATGCGAATTACGGATGGCTAGCACTGGGCAACTCTACGAATACAGTCGGAGTAACTTTTACACAACTCAACGAAGATACGGATCTTTCCACAAGTGATCAGCTACCAGAAATGACACTTGAGAAACAAGGGATGCGTAGAAACTTTAACTTCAGAGAACATACTCATGAGGTAAGCTAATTTTATGAGCATTAATAAGTTATGATTATTATAATGGTTTAGGTAACTATTGTGAGATGGAATCCATTACTTGATAAAGTGGCTACATGTGATTCATCCGGTACTGTTATTGTTTGGCGTAATCATAATGGACGATCCATTATGGAATTGGTTAATAACAGAGGTAGCCAGATCAGTGATTTTCAATGGAGTAGAGATGGTACAAAGGTATTGATAACATATAGTGATGGCTATGTGTTAGTGGGTACAGCATTTGGTAGACGGATATGGGCTAGACAACTAAACATCGGGTCATTTGTAACTACACCAGCAAATCATACCCAGCCATCTAATCTGTTGAGTTCTACATGGAGTCCTGATGATTCTCGTATCGTTGTTGGTAGTAGTATTGGAGAACTCATTGAATTGGATGCATTTCATAATGGCTCTTTAGTGTCCACAACAGAAGTCCTACCGGGAATTGGTATTATTGGGTTACAGTGGGTTCGCATACCTGGTTTTGAAGCACAGATTGTGAAACCGTTATCAACAGCAGGCATTTTAGAGGATAGCAAAGAAAAACAAAATGTCCGCTTATCACTGTATCTTCGTAATGGTAAAGTTGTACTGATGAATTCTTGTGGTGATCAACAAGCTACAATCATAAGAACTGGTTTAATTGATGGTCAAATGTTATGGAGTGAGGATGGATCTATGCTGGCTGTGGCTGGATTGAGGAAGAGTCAAACTATATCAACAGTTAGATTCTTTCAACCCTCTGGCCAGTTGTTATTCACATTACCTCTTGGCAACAAAGTGAGTATATCTAATTAATATAATAGTATAATTATGACATGAACTCTTTTTGTGTTGTATCAACAACTATGGCTAGATAAGATAACACACTGCCATAAACAGTAATGTATAGCCACTACACACCCTATACCCTGATAGGTAAAAAATAACCTTCATTAAATCGCTCATACAACAATGTGGTTTAGTGGTTTTGGGGTTTTTGTTGGAACTTTCAATTTAATTAATATACAATATTACATATATAGAAAGGAAAACACAATCCATATACTGAAAACGTCTATTAAAGATTATATAAATAATACTTAGTTAATGAAACTAACAGTTTTTAGGACTAGACAGAAATATTACACAGCTGTAGTATTTAACCTACATTCTCAGAAATGATAAACACCAAGTTCAAAGATTATGTATACACACAATAAATGAATTTTTAGTGAGTATATGTACTACTTGCTAATAGATTAGGGGATATGATACTGCCTGATGAAAGAAACTATTTGACATCACAGACAAACACAAGATATATGATTTGTTGTGAACACATTACTATTGTGTTCTATTAGTGTTAACAACAAAACAGCAGGTCATGTGATGATCATATGACTGACTTTTAACGGAAGGGTTATATTTTATGTTCATTCCTCAGGATCCAGTTACAGCTATCACTTGGGCTCATGATAATAGCAAAATGTTTGTTGCTACCAGTAACGTTCTACATACTGTATCTATTAGTAGATGTATACCAAGTCTACAACAATTGTGTCAGAGCATTGTGTCATCATCTCTGGTCAATAGAGACAATAGCTATGATTTGATATTACCAACTAGATTCAAAGTGGCATTAGCTGAAACCTTTAATCCTATTATCAAGGTAAACAAGTCATATTTGGGTAATTACATGACCAAATAATTATAATATTTATCTTTACACATTCTATTACAAGTTATTAATAATATTTCCTAATTTTACATGCCTCTGTAGAATAAATAGAATCCATGTTAAACTACCCACAGATATTTAATGCAACAATACCTGATTAGTCCAATAGTCAGTATTACTCAATGTGTTGACTACCAATTGAGGATACACTATCATGGATTCAGTCATGCTCATATGTACTTTATTACATTGTTGTGTTTGATGTGGTTTGACATGTTGTCATCACTGTATGCATCTAAATTTCCTTTCTACTATGAACTGTACAATTACAATATTATATCATGTCTCTATTTAATTAGTCTAGATACATCTAGCATACAATAACACACCTCTTGCTGTTCAATCCTAAACACACCTCTTACTCTAAATATATCCCAAGGAAACAAGTCTCATAGTATCAATACCTCTTCCCATAGTATATTATAATACAATACCTCTTCTCATAGCATATGATAACAGTATAATAGTACATTAATGTAGTTGAGACTAGTGTATAGTACTTCTTCCATATAAGGAGTATATAATTGAATAGTAAAAGCTTAGGTGTGTCATGTAGTCTATCATATTAATAATTAAATTGATTTCTGTCTCTTCACAGGGCCATGTGCCAAAAGATAATCTTTTAGAATATGTGTCTCATCCTCCTCCTTCTTCTCATCGAGTATATTGTACTCTCATCCCATCTTCTTCCTCAACTAGCACTAATAATCAACGCAGCAGACATCCTTCTCAATACACATTATATGTTGAACATTTAGGTAATCTCATTCCAGTATTAGAAGCTACAAGGAGAAGCAGTAAACTTCGTCCAAGTTTTACTATCTCTCTTCCATCAAATATATCTCCTACTGATACACTTCCACTTACTCCTCGTACTCAACCTGAAGCCACACCCCAAGAAACAACAATGGATTCGGGAGACTCATCTACTGATACTCAGTTTCGTTGTGTTAATGCTGATAATCCTGAAGCTCACAATTCTCTTAATACGGAGTCAGGTATTCAATTAGCATGTAGAGAAGATGAGGGTGAAGTGCCTAAAAATCTACCTAATACCTGCACTACAGAAGGACATACAAATCACTCGGGAAGTGGAGCATCCACAAGACATCTTGTGGAGGTCAGTTCTCATATCATTGCATCCAAATTTCGCATTCAAAGCTTGAATCCAAATTTACCAAACGAAATGGGTACTATTATTATCAAGACTTCATTTCTTCATATACAACCTCGTAAAGTAATTGTACATTTACCTCGTTTTGAAGGGGACTCCGGAATAGATTCGGATTCTGGTTCTGAGGATGAATCCGATGTATTTATGGATTCTGAACTGTCATTAGATAGTTTGAGTTCTATGGAAGAACTTGGAGAGTCCCATAATAACACTTCTCGACAGAATGATACACAAGTTAGCCATTCTAAGACATTTTCTCGTTCTCAACATATGTCCACTAACATTTCAAGTGAATCTCAAATGATGATTCACAGCAAGACTCCAACATGGAATGAACAACACATGATATATCAACTTGACTTTGGAGGTAGAGTGACAACTAAATCAGCCAAAAACTTTCAATTGGAAATGGGCTCTGAACAGGTAGGTAATTATCATGATGTCGTATCCTAACATGTTAATATTGGTCATCAATGAATTGTACAAACTGGCTTCAAATTATCTGTATTAAAAACACCTTTTACCATCAGTGGAAGAATGTATGTAAAATATTTGTAATTATCTCACCCTTTAAGGCTACCTCGTATTATATATATGTACTTGTATGTGAGATATTTGAGATCATATTGGCCTTTAGGGACACCTCATAGTAATGATAATTACATTAACTACACTACATGTATTCATAATTGGGATATATCATGTGTTGTTGTTGTACACTAATACAAACTGATAAGCAGCTGTGGAGTGTAATATAATTATAGTACATACTTAGTCTTGGTGGGTGTATAATAAGATATGGTCTATTGGAAATTCTACTCCATACTACTAGATAAACCTCAAACTATTTGATGTGGTATGTACTACCTTCATGTATAGTAGAGTATATATAATACATAATTAGGAAAAAATAATATTTTGTTTTTTTCTTTGCAGGTATTACAGTTTGGAAGAATTGAAAATGGGAGTTTTATTTTAGACTTTCAATATCCATTTTCTCCAATACAAGCTTTTGCAACAGCATTATCTAATCTCGTATGATAAGTAAAACCACACCCACTATTTGATTGTCATTAATTCTTGTATCTTTTTTTGTTATTAATTTTTTAATATCATAATACCGTTTGCATCATGAATAATTCGAGCATTAATTATAATATTACATTTCATGTCTTTATTATTATTAATAATAATTAATTCTCTTCAACATTATTATGTTCATTATTATATTCCATCCACACAGGTGATATTGTTTTTGTTTCTTTATTATTAAAGCATTTTACAATGTCAGTAGAGTCAGTAATGTATGGTCAAAGCTACACCCATCACACAATGACCACACCCATATATTTTTAATTAACAATGGAAGTTATTCTCATGTTGTTGACATACTAAACATGTCATCAGCTGTTCATGCTGTGATTAACAATATTATACTATGTTCATAATTATATTCAATAATTTTAATAAACTAGCAAGAGAAATGAATTCAGTTAATACATAAAAATAAAAGTACAAAATGTTACCTGCTGACAGAGAAAAGGGGAGATTGAAATAAATTCAGAAAAATGAACATTCATGTATCAATGTGAATAATGTATGTTGTGTGTGTGCGTGTGTTTGAGAGATGCCAAGTGAGTGTATGTATATTAATAGATTTGGGAATGGTTCAGAAAGTGATGTCATACATTAGTTGATGTATCTTCCTCTACATGTACTGTTTCCATTATGGCAATGTTTTCTCGACCTAAAGCTACTTGTTCCTGTGTATTCTCAACTATAGTTTCAGTCGCTCGTTTTATCCCTTGATTTACTTCAACATTTTGACCTGCTTTATTGGAAATATCTTCCAGCAACCTGTTAGTTTTCTTTTGTTGCTCTAACAGTTGACGTCCAGTTAGACCATCAATAACAAGACTATGAGGTAGTGAATGTGGAGTAGACTGAGCTTGTGGTTCTGGTAAGTCAAAGTGATCTTCACCTTTACCATAGTGATCTTCCGTGCGATAATCTTTAACTAGTTCAGGATATTCAGCTTTATTGATAGCCTGCAATAGTGTGTCAATATTTGATGGATCTCCTTCAACAAGCACGTATTTGAATCCATTAACTCCTATTGTCTTATCAGGATATTGATCTTTTGACACAAATTTTACAAATCTCAACTTTTCTCTTCCATTTGGTCTTTGTGGATCAATACCACAACTCATAATTTCTCTCACTACTTCATCAATTGAAAGTGTTATTAATAGTATGTCAGTACAATAAGGATCAATAAGTGAGTTTCGTATGGCGTCCTCTCCATCTACTATATGAATCAGATCAGAATGCTTCTCTTTAATAATCTTACCACACTGAGAGTACTGCTCTGAACAATACACAGCAGTATCTAACAAATGACATGTAATGAATATTAAATGAGATATTAAATGAGATATTAATTGCTTACAGTTTAGTGGTGAATCTGAAGTAGGTGTGTTGATAGCAGCTAATAATAATGAATATGATTCATAATTATCAAAATGATCAAATAGACTTACAAGTTGATCCTCCTTGAGTTAATGGTCTTTCTGAACTTGTACTACTTAGTCTTGGCTTACTTGCTAAAAAGGAAAGAGTGTTAACAAATGCCGTGTTATATGTCCCATGTAACAAAACACTTTGTAATGATGAATACAATAAAATAATATGACAAATTGAGTCAACATTAAAATAATTATGATGCAATCACATAGTATTATGTAACAGTATCTCATTACATACTCACTATTTGGAGTGGATGTTCCATTAGAAAGTGGCATTATCTCTATTCCTTCAGGATCACTACGTTTAGCAGATAATGGATTCTGTCTCCTCTTATGGCAAACACAACCCAAAGTGATAACAATAATAACAAACACTACACAAGCAAAAAACAGCAAACAACTGGCTCCAATAATAACTACAGTGGCTGTAGAAATGGAAGGAGATGTCAGAGATCAAACAAAACAAAATCCACTTTTCTCTGCCGTTATATAATACTGAGGTCACAACTTTAACTAATGAATATGATTAATTATTGATCAACACACACTATACACACCTGTACTGCTATCATTAGTACCAATTGTTGTATTTGTATTAGATGAAGGAGAAACTGAAATGAAAAATAATATAATCCATTATAAATGGAAGGATAATAAGATAAGGCTTGTTTGAACAAGAATTTCCATATCAACCAAAAGAATGTAGTAACAGATGGCAGTGATTATATCAAGTATGTTAGAAATGTACATACCAGTATTTGAAGATGGACTGGTAGGTGTGTCAGTGGGTGTGTCACTGACTGAATTGGTATTCGATGTTATAGATATTGTCACAGTTGATGTTATAGATATTGTGGAAGATGGTAATGGAGACACGGGATCAACTAAAAAATAATAAGTTAAATAATCACACTACTATCACATACATACTTACCTCTCAAACAAATATTAGATGCGTTTTGTCCCGAGCTTAGTCCACTAACACTTAAAGTATATTCTCCTTGTGACGATTCATTAGGATATGGTACAGACACACTTAACACAGTAGGAAACTCGCTAGTCATTGGTTGCATACACTCAGAACTATCGTCAAAAACAGTTAAGTTACTCATTACCTCACCTCGAAATAATTGTACTGAGTCAGGTGGAGCAGATGGAGAATTTGGATAAATTATCCATGAAAGTTTAGCCATTTCAGCTCCTTCATTAACACGTACTACAGAACCGTTGAAAGGGTGGACACCAGTTAAACCTAATGAAATAAAAATATTATCATGTGATTTATTAGAAATATCATGTGACCTACCAAATATAATTTGTAATGAATACTTCACATTAGTATTATTGCTGACAAAATTGAAATTGTAAATTCCACTTTTTCCTGAGAACTGTTTCTGTTTAATAACTAATATTCCTTCATCGTTACATACATTGGAACTGTTAAATGTTGTGTCACTACAGAATATACCAGGGACATCTGTAGAATTCAATTGTGTTGATACTCTCCACTGTGGTACATCATCATCAGATCTAGGACACATCTTTAATAAGCTGTTATTGGTTGCAACAGAACCTGAAAATACTGAAACAAAAATTATTCAATTTGTGTGTAGAAAGAAGTACAATCATGACTTACCATAAAGAAGTTCACCGATTAATGAACCAGATTCACTACTACTACAATTACTCACTTCAAATTCACAATCTTGAGCTAAAGTGACTGTAAACACAATCATTAACAAATAGAATCGAGTAAACATCTCCGGCAATCAGGTCCAACACAGTACCTTCCTTTGTACTGTCTTATGAACAAGTGATCTACTAAATAATGTCGGAGATATTTCTGTTAGCTTGCTCTTTTTACAAGCCCCTGACTAGCAGATCAGGTAAAATATACCTGACGTCGATGTGACGTCATTGCATATCGAGCATAGTTTAGGCCTATAGTTGCCTAGTAACATAATAACAAGGTGGATCAAATGGATGAAGATATAAACTCACAAGAGAAAGTTTTAGTAGAAGTTCAAGGAAAGTTTGAACTGGTAAGTACATCTGAAGTGCAAGCTGATGAAGAAATACTGAAATCAGAAGAATCACCCAATAAACCATTATTACTAAATGAAGAGAAGGCTAGACAAAAGATGTCAACAAATAGAGATGGTGGTGTACTTCATTTTCATTCAATTGCTGCTTTGAAGAAACCGATTTCTTCCCTTCCACGAACTACTTCTGCACCTGCTGGAAAATACATAACATTACCAAGAAAAGGACATTTTGATGAAGAACGAGAAAGATTAAATGAAAAAGCATTTCAAGCCTGGCTAAATAAAAAGGTCCATGATGAAATATCAGAGAGAAGGAGAAAGCTGGAAGAAGACGCATCCAGTAAAAAGACAAGAGAGGACAAGAAGGTACTAAATGAGAAAGCTTTTCAGAGTTGGGTAGCAAAGAAACAATGTTTGTCAAGAAGTGAACAAAAAGATATTCCGCAAACTGAAGACAAACATTCAATGAGAAACAATGAAGAAGCATATGAAATGTGGTTAAAAAGAAAAAGAGAAGAAAAATACAGTATAAAAAAAACAGAGCGTCATAACAAACAGGAAGAGAAAGCAATTGCTCAAAGAACTGATCCTCATCTTGCACAGCAAGCTTATAAAAAGTGAGTTAATTTAATTTTATGAATATTTATAACTATATTTGTATGTCTTTAGATGGCTATTACAAAAGACACGTCAAGCTCGTGAAGAAGCAATGACTAAATATAATTGTAGAAAACTATTTTTTAAAGAATCTCATCAACTAAATAGAAGATTTACTAACAGGTATATATATATATATATATATATAATTATATATGTGATTATGTGTATACATTTGTAGTTTAATTAAATATTAATTATCTTTTTTTTTAGATTTCATGGGTTCTAATACCAATAATTGAAGAATTATATAATACATTATTTTATAATAGTTTTTGTATCCAGTCATCAAGTCTATTTCTTACAGCATACTTTGTTCATACAACCTGGACAAACCAGTTTAACTAACAGGTATATCCAGCTTACTAACAATAATATATTAACTATAGTTAGTAGCTGATGCAGTAGTTAACGGAAATAACAAAATATAATTATTATATAATATATCACATGGAAGTATGAGGATACAATAATTGATACATATTCCTGTATCTTGCCAATCGTGCGAGGAGCTTGAGAATATGTTAGAGAGGTTTCCTCTTGCTGATCACACCAATGAAATTCGATTGGATTTTCCTTATGAATTCCACTAGATATCCAACCATCATCACATTCACAATAATATTCACTTTGTTTACCATGATTACAAGATAATTCTGATATATTCTGTAAAATAATGAATTACTATATTAATAATTATTAGAGTTACCGTTAAGAGATGAGGTTCTAAATCAGGATAATATATGGATTGAGATGGATCTATTTCAACTGGTATTTCAGTATCAGATTCAACTTGTTTTAGATAGTTGTCGTCACTAAACCACTTGTACTGTACACAGATATTATCTTCCCAGTCATAATACTATATAATATATAATATTATTAACATGGGGAATACAATATTCATACTAACTCCAATAATAGTAACTCCATCACTTCCTCTAGTGTTACACTCAACAACTGATTCACATTTATGTATAGAGGTATTATAATAGTTTCTCTGTCCTTTGTATTTGATTGCACAATCAACAGGAGTACAGTTCCTATCAGGATCCTAACAATTTAGAGTGAATATAATTAAAATAATATGAGCTGTAATAACCTGATCAATACCACTGCATTTACTAATAACTCGTCCGTTAGGATAAGTATTGAACGAAATTGAATGCTTCAATTTTATTGGAATGTCTCCATTACCTGTCATTATAAATGAGCAGTTACCAGTCCTATATCTAGCATACTATAATCACTTGTAAATGTAATAATTGTGTACAGATAAACACTGACCAGATTCCTGAACACAAAGTTTATAACAACAGTATTATTTCCAATGGTATTATCGAGAAAGATATTTTTTGGATTTCCTAACTCAATAATCTGTGTATGTATACACAAGTTTATATGCATAAATGTGTATGATGTATATATACATATAATTATATAGTAACTTGCATTACAATCAGTATCATTCTGATCGACAATCAAGCAACATTCCTCAGGTGTAACAGATATATCATACAATGAATTTCCATTATTGATTATATTAATATCTACAAATTATAAATATGAACTTGGAAGTTTGCAAGTTTAAAACTCACAGAATGTAATGGCAGTAGAGAACTTTGCCACATCATCATGACCAGAATCCTGCCATTCAATAATGTTTATGAGATCATTAAAATTTATAGACATACAATAATCTCCAGTATATCTGCTTCTTGAATAGTCAGTACTACAGGTATGATTATGAAGAGACAGAAAATGGTTTTCAAACTTTTCATGATCAACTGCGCACAAATTGTGTGACATAGCAACTCAATGCAGCTGGTACTACACTGTAAAAATTAATAATTATTAATAATTAATTTTCGATTATCAATAATGACTTGTATTCAATATAATAATTTATAATCTTGTCATCTGGTAATTGTGATTCTGTGATGGAAGAGGAATCTTTTCTGTATCACTGTCTTCTTCTGAGAGCAGCTCACCTTCTTCCAATTCTTCTCTATTGTTTATTTTGATATCATTTTGTTTAGTTGATGGAGCTACAGAATTATCATCTTCTATTGTAAATAAATTACAAAAGGCATCCATTTCTGGGTTATTGTCAAGAGGGTCTTTAGTTACTGAAGAAGACGGCTTGGAAATATGTTTACGTTTTTTTGAATGCCTATCTTTGGAATGTCTCTCTCTCTTTCGTTTTCTTTTTGGTGAAGTATATTTCCTTTTATGGGCATGAGTATCTCTTGAAACCAGCTCATGTTTTTTGTGAGAAGTTCTTTTAAGGCTATCAGAAGTTGAATTAGATGTACTATTAATAATCACATTTTGTTCGGATGATATAATTGTATTAGAAGTTTCTTGGGATGCTGGAGGTGTCGTTTCATTTATAGTTGATGTGTCTTTTGTTTGTGATGATAACTTGGTTGAAATATGTTTGACTATTTGCTGAAGATTAGAAACACTAAATACATACACAATTATAAATCACACAATATTTTGAAGCAACACACCTTTTCTTTAATGATTGGATCTGCTCCTGCTGAGTTTGTAATTCAAGTTTCGCTGTTTTATACAAACACGAAATATTCCTTCGAAGTGCTGTATTCTGATTGGTCAGTTGTTCATTCTGTGAATGTTGCAGTTAATGTAAACAATTAGAAGCATTATTATAATTATATATATATATATATACCTTTGTTTGTAACTGTTCTACCTCAATTTGTAACTTATCCTCAACTGAATCACCTTCATTATGCTACAATAATGAATTACATGAGTAAAATATCTTTAATACAATATCACATACCTCTTGTGACTGTACTTCAAAGAAAGGATTTACTAAATCTTCATAGAGAGCATCAACCATTTCAGAACCACGCCCCTTATTTAATGGGTGTAACTTCACACCCTTCCAGTGCACTTGCTGAGGTAGTGGAGATGGCTAGGTTGCAAGCTACTGGTGATGTAGAAAGACATACAGTTAAGAAAGATTTTATACTACTGTCAGAATTTGCAGAAATTAGACATGGACCTCAACCAATTGTAAGTTTAAAATTATACTGAAATTAATAATGTATATATATATATATATATATATATATATATATAATTATATATTTGCAGTGTACAATACCTACTAAGAGTGAGGGAGAATTTGACACTGGTTCTTTTTCTGTTAGAGTATTTAGTACTGATTTTCAACAAGGACAAGAAGAGTCAGTATTATAATTATAATAATTATATAATTACTATTTGATTACCATATATATAGGGAATTTGATATCAGTCCAGATTCACAAGTTTTAATTACTGAACCAAAGGATGGTGCATATGCTTATGTAAGGAAGTGCTTAACAATATATAATAATTATATTAGTAGCATTGTTAGGTCCATTACTTTGCTCTTAATGACATACAAGCAAGAGGATATTTACGTCAATATTGTCTGTGTTATATCACAAGTACTCCTTCAAAACTAACAGACAACTTTGAAAAATTACAAAAAGATTTCTTTGAGGTCAGATCATGTGATACTCTCCTAATCTATTGGAGATCATGTGACTTTACTAACAGGTAACAGCATTATTTAAATGCGGTAATCATAGAGTGTTTGGAAAGGATTTGGAGCATAGACTAGCTGATCTTGAATACTCTAAAGAACTGTTAGAAACTGATAATGAAGAAATAGAATCTGATATACCTGAGGTAGGTGTGGTTTTCTGTAATGATGTTCATTACTTTGTTTCTTATTTCAGTATGACTGTCAAACTGAAGATATTCCAGAAACAAATTTACAAGTTATCATAAAAGATATTTCTTATGTTAATAATATAATGAAATCCATATCACAAGAAATGGTTAGTATATAGTAAATATCATTTATTATAATTAATTATTTATTAGAGGAAAGAGAGCAATGTTAGAATACAGCAATGGATTGAAACTAATAGATTATTAATGAGAGTTAATGAAGGGGCTGTGTCTGACTCCTTTGTGAAAGCAGGTAATTGAAATATTCATTATTTTAATTTAGTAATTGAATAATAATAATAATAATAGCAGGGAATTCAAGGTTTTATACTACACATAATTTCACAAGAGAGAGAGGTATGAGTATATAATATCATATCATCACTTTTAGTTAAAATATACTTTATTTTTAGTTGAAACAAATGCAACTGAAGGATATCAGGTAAGTTATCTTATCTAAACAGAGTGGGAACTAATATCTTGTGTACATAATGCTATACAATAAGTTGTAGTGCTTATCATAACAGATATTATCATAAATAGTATTGTTTACATTTTAGCCAAAGAGAGTCATGGCTCACTTAGCTCAAAGGTTTTCCAGACAATTGAGGTTAATGATATTCATAACTATGTGGTATTTACACTACATTATCATACAGATCTTTAGATGAGTTGAGTGTTGGGTCCTTTTCACTTGCCATGTCAGCTCTGAAGGATATTCATAAGGTAATATTATTCTATTATAATTATTATATATAATATTTATATTAATTATCAGAAATACAGTCAATCAGATATAGCTTTACAAGTTGAACAAATGGAGACAGCTTTATTATGTTAGTTAATTAGTAATTACTGACATTTAAAATTATCATCATTTTAGCTCCAGTTTCATCTCTATTGAGTGTTGGTCGTGTACCTCTTTGTAATGTACTACAATATAAATATGAGAGTAAAGACTGTTCTCATTTATTACACCCACATCATTATACTGTGTCTTCAACAAGTTCACATGATGAGTTACAAGTTAGTTATAATCATAAATTATTATCAATATGATTCTCTTGTGTTGTGTTCAGGAAGGAAATTGTGTAACTCAACAATTAATTGATTCTAGTCAAGCAAAATGTTTAGATACATCTTTCATTTATAAAGATGATCCTTACATGTCAGTGTGTATTAGTTACTATACAATACATGTTATCAGTTGTATTTGATAGGTTACCATTGTATCTCGATGTAGTACCTCGTCAACGTGGGCTTAGTATTGTTGATCCATTGGGTAGCCCTTCTGTATTACCACAGATTGGAAGAAGTCATTCTTCTCGTTTGTCTTGTAGTAGTTACAACACACCAGATATATTCCCAACACCCTCAGCATCACCTACTGTTGAAGAGACATCACATGACAACATACCCATATCACATGAGGTATCACATGATGACACATCAATTAATATTATCTGCAGTAATGAGTTAGTACAGTCTAATCAAACAAAAAACATTTGGGATCATAATGATATTGATGATGAAACTAACTCAGAAACAAATTGTAAAATAACTATAGACAGCTCGTTATCTAATGGAGACCACAACCATTTTATGCCAAATCAACCAATCGCTTTGAGTCGTCACATGTCACTGGATAATTTAGCATCTTTGCCATCAAATCACTCATTAGTTGTAAGTATGGAGAGAAAGAAACCGCATGCACCACTACCAACATTGAATTTACCTTCACAAGGACGAAATTATACTGATGAACATAATTTTTATACCCCATTGACAGGTATAGGTATACATGTACTGTATGTATTAATACTTATTTATTACTTTCTTTTTCAGCTCCATTTTATAATTGCAAGTCAACCTCTCCACTCTTTTCATTTGATAATTTATTAGATGGTGTCGGGTTACCAAGCAGGTGAAATATTACTATAATTCAAATAGATCATAATTTATGTTTTTATTAGTAAAGGGAGTTTTCCATTCGTATCAAGTGTTGATTTGATTGAGAATAATTGTGTTTATAAGCCTGGTAAAGATGCTTTACTACTACTCAAAGATCTTCCTGAAATGAGAGATATATTGTACTCACTACTATCTGGTCAAACATTTGTTATCATAGCGAATCAGAAAGATGAGAAGTGAGATATTATGTATAATAATAATAATTATTATTATTAATTACTCATTAGATTAGTTAGAAGACACATCAGAGCATTATGGATATTTGTTGGAGGACATTCCAGGTATATTTTGATCGCATGATTGTCACATGAGTGTCATGTGACCTTTCTTTTCAGTCACTATCAGATTATTCCATGGCAGTCTAATCCACTTCAAATGAGACAGTTAACTCAAGTGAGACTAATTGGATTGTGCTCATCTACATCTCCACTTCCCAATTATTTAAAAGTAATTATATCTTTAAATTGTAATTATGTTAATTGATATAATTATAATTATCAGAAGCATGTTGCATATTGGGACTGGACTAAAAATATTCTAAGTACACCAACCTACACTGTAAGACATAATATTATTACTATAATAATAATAATAATTATTATTATTATTATTATTTGATAGGGTAACATTCTTAATCCTATACTGAGTAGAGCAAGAGATAAAAAAGTAATTAGTATTTTATATAATAGTAATTAATTGTGTTTCATTTTCTTAGAATGAAGAACTTTTCCTATCAATAGTTGAGAGGTATAATTTATACAAATCTTAACACTTATTATTAATAATTATATATTATTATATATAGTGTTTTAGCTGATCTTGCACTAAAGACATTTTTGTGTTTTCATGGATTTTATACTCAATCCGAATATCAATTGTGTTTAAGACAACCAAAACCACCACCAGAGATATCTGCTCGTAAGTTTTACTCTGTAGCTCCAAGAAAAGACAAGGTAAATATTAAATAATAATTATTATATAATTTGTAATGTATAATTTGTAGATTCATTTCTTGAGTGGTATTGGTATTAAAGACAGTGATGTTGATATTATTGATGTAAGAATATTGTGTGGTTTTATATGTAAGATTTGTTGTATATACTAGACGATTATACATGTAAAAACATACAATAATTATTATATGTATTATGTATTATAATATGTATTATGTTGTATATATAGCATTGGATTAATATACTACGTCAGCAACAACTCACACAGTGGAGAACACATTGTTCTCCTCAACACATTTTGAAAGGTATACTCTTATATTAATAATTATAATGATTATTATCTCTTCAACAGATCTGGATATTGTGATTTTGAATCTGAAATATTGTCAGGAAAGACCATGTAAACCGAAACGACTATAAATATTAGAGGATTATAACTGTTGTGTGCATAAAATATGTTTTATATTCAGATAAATTATTAAAATGTATAATTATGAGTATATAGTCAAATAGCCAGTCCAAATACAGTAACAATACAGTACATCGTCTTATTCTCCCATTTTATAGTACAACTCCCATCAGTATTACTATCCCAATAACAAGATATTGCTGTGTGAAAACCAGCTCCTGTCCTTTGCATGATAACGCAGTTCACTAACAAGAGATAAAGATGTTATATAAAATTTAATATTATGATTTCCACTTACCAATATATTTGAAAGGCTTCGCTAGTTTAGTCAACTGATTGAGACACTGTTCAACTATGGAAGATGTCCATTGATTAACTTTATTATGATGATATGATGCACTCCCCAACACATTTTCCACGCCCTATTGTGTATAACTAGTCTCAAAAGGTTTTATTAAACTTGTACCATACCTCTTTCACAATAGCAGCAACTTCTTCCACAACAAAAGTAGTCTGAAAAAAACAAAACCACACCCACAAACTCAAAATATAATTTAAGCTGACAAACTGCTCTACAATTCTATCACATTTAACAATATATATATAATGTACAACACTTATGCATATATGTATATATTTATTCATCTACAATTACCTCTTCTGAACCTAAATCATCAGCCATTTTCTTTCCTGGATATTTTAATACGTCATCTCCTAGCAACCAATCACATGATTATTAATTAACAATGGCCTCAATTGATGTGTTATATTCTTGTAGCTCCTGTCATAATAAATTCAAATATGATGAACTGTCACATGGTCAACAGCTATGTAAGGCAAGTTTCAATATGTTGTAATGTATTTATGTCATATTTCGTGTAATTTAGTCTTGTAGGAGAAAGTTTCCACTTGTTCAATGCAGTTATTGTAGATTGGATTTTCATCAGTTAGAGTAAGTTGAATATATGTGTTATTGATATATATATATGTGTGTGTGTGTGTTCATGATTTAGTTCCACATCAAATGATCTTGTTTGTGATCAATGTGAAAAGGAACTCGAGCTACATGGACCTGTTAGTTGTATAATAACTACTGCCACTGCACTAACTTAACATTTATTAATGTAGCCATCTAACTGTTCTATTTGTAATCTACCATCAGCTTTTAAAGGAACAATATGTATTAGGTACGTCTCGTAAGAAATATTAATATAATTGTATTGTGTTGTATGTAGGTGTTTACATGCACAGAAGAAATATGGTAACCCTGTTAATTGTGAACATTGTAAATTGAAATGTGCATTTCACAAGTCAACAGAAGCAAAGAAAAAGGTCAATACCATATTAGGACTATGTGTGTGAATTGATACAACTGTTAACAGGTCAATGGAAAGACATTGTGTCTATTATGTACACTGAACTACAAGAAGACATTATTCAAAAGAACTAATGATTCTCGACACAAAGACAAGCAGTAAGTTATATTTCACTATACTTGTATTATTACTGATTTATCATTTAGTGTGTCTGTTTCTAAAAGAGCTAAACTTGATGTCACTTCATTCTCCTCTGCTACTTCATCTTCGTCCTCATCTTCTGTTCCTCTATATAATCCAGTATCATCTGTTACTCGGTTATAATTATCCATTTCATTTGGGAGTATAGTGATCATATCTTGTTTCTATTTATAGGATGGAAACAATGGATCCTTTAGCTTCAGGACTAGTACAACAAAATGAGAAATTACAAAATGAAGTAAATATCTACCATTCAAACATGATAGCACGTTAATGATGTCATTAAGGTGTTATAATGAAGGGTTGGTATATTGAAGTTGTTTTTGGGCATTGAGATACCTACAACATGTGATATCAAGTGTTTATTTGTGTTGTTGCTGCATGTACTGTTATATTAACTTCATATTTTGGAAATTTACCTTAACTTGATTTATTATCTTAGATTACTGAATATTCTCATAGATTGCCGAGTATTATAAATTACTGAACCTTTTCATAGATTACTGAGTATTATCTTAGATTACTGAATATTAATATAGATTACCGAGTATTATTATAAATTACTGAACCTTTTCATAGATTACTGAGTATTATCTTAGATTACTGAATATTCTCATAGATTACTTCAATGAAGAAACAGATATCTTTGAAAGATCAACAGTTGTTAGAAAAAGATAAAATGGTTTGTATTATCATTATGTTATGTCATGTCATGTCATGTTACAACATTAAATAGATATGTAGTTTAAAGGCAGATAATCTAGAAAGAGAGAAAGATCATCGTTTTAAGATTCAATCTCTTCAGAAACAGCATGGTGATTCAGTTAGTGTGTTGAAGGTACTTTTTTCCAAAAATGTATCTTAAATGAAATTTTAAATTTTAATGAAATAGGTGGAAATTCAAAGTTTAAAGAAACAATTGTCACACCAAACAACTACTAAACAGAAAATTAAAGCTCCTACTCACATTTCTTCATCCCTTTTGAGTTGAATAAATTGTTTTTATTTATTTCATGTGTTTCATAAGTGCTTTAAGTGCGTATATTAACTCTGCTTGTAACCTTGCTTCTAATACCAGAATATTAACATGTACCTATATAATATATATAATATATATATATTTAATACAACACACAACAATTATTATTATACTATATAGTATAGACTAACTAACCTTTTCAGAAAATTCAAGACCAGTCATTGAATTTAGAAAGTCGTATTTAGTTACCATTTCAGGAAAGCATGCAACCTATCATTATGATGTAATATTATGTAATATGATGTCATGATCTCACCATTCTAATGTATGTCTTGTATTGGATCTCTAGTATTTTGTTAACCTATAATAATTATTATTATTTATTATTATAATTATTATTATACCAACCATTCCATAGTTATAATCATCGTGTCTAATTCCTTTAATAGATTGAATATAATACCATGTAGCTTGTCGAAAAGGGTTTGTATCAATATCTCTAGCTTGTCCAAGCCTAAATAATAAATATCATTGTTTGATAATAATATTTATTCATTGTTATAAGAACTACCTTCTGTATGTAAGTGCAATGGCCATTTTGAATTTCTCATCTAGTAACTCACTCATCTGAGGATAAACTCTACTCAAGAATGTAAAGCCATGATCCTCCCAAGAGTATTCCTATTAACACATCAAATTAAATAATTAATTTGTAAAACTGTATATTTACTCTGGCTCTTAGAGTACATGCTGAGGCTAATGTGAAGTCTTGATGTTTATAACCTGGATCATCAAGATACTTTACAAGATTGACTGGAATAGGAACTGCCATTACATCACGAGTCCTCTCAACTATCAATGATATTAATATTTATAACTAAAACCTCACTGAATACATACCTCCAAGTGATGATACTGACTCTGCAAATCGTTTGTCTTTCTCTCCTTCTTCTTCTTCATCTTGTTCTTCCTGACTAACTTCTGCTAATCTTTCTTTTAAAGTGTCAGCTAGGCGTTTGGATTGTGTGTTATTAGACATATCAGAAGAAGCTGTAATAATTGTAGTTATATTAAACAATGTACTATTAATAATACAATATACTACAGTAATACATAATAAACAATATACTACAGTAATACATAATAAACAATATACCACAGTAATACAATATACTACAGTAATACATAATAAACAATATACCACAGTAATACAATATACTACAGTAATACATAATAAACAATACACCACAGTAATACAATATACTACAGTAATACATAATAAACAATATACCACAGTAATACAATATACTACAGTAATATACTACATTAATATTATACTGAATTAGGACATACTCTCCATGTAATGTTCAATAATACAGCTAGATACATCTGTACTATGAGGAGAACAGATTGGTGACAAATTCTCAGAGTCAGAGTCAGAACCAGGAGTGCCTCCTAAACCAAGGGCAGGATTTGTATTGTGTCCAACACTAAAATTGGATTGGTCACTAGTCACATGACCTATTAATATACTTGTATGAAGTAAGTTAAACAATGAAATAATGTTATAAGTACCTAATTCGGCATCGATTTCTGGATTAACACCACATCCAAGACAGAATCCAGCCAAGGCATGGAAGAATGCCATTATTACTAAAGCATGAACAAGCTCAGCTACAGACCAACTGTCTGTACCAACCAAAAGTTCCTAATAATTATTATCACTATTAACAAAATTATTGTTAATCATACAACATACCTCAAAATGCTTTTCTGATACATTCCAAGGTCGATGACAGAGAAGTTTATTTAGTGGAAGAATATTCAGTATTTTTTTAGGTAGGTGAACTAGTCCCTTAATCCAGTTAGGATCTCCACCTTTAGTTATAAATTCTTTCTCGTGTAATGTGACCTAAAAATGAAATTCCTTGTGTATTTACATGTATTAATAAAGACAAACTCACTAAATATGAACATTTGTGTCTGCTTGAGGCCTGCAAATATTCATATATAAAGTATTAGACACTACATACTCACTTAACATACCAGTATGGCTAAATAGCATCTTATGTCTAAACTGAGAGGTCCATTACCATTCATAATGAAGTCTAGCGTACGAATAAATAGAGCCACGTATTGTGGATGATATCCAAGACACAACACCATGTGAGAAAGACGAGCATCTCGTAAGAATGCATCTTCATATAGTGATTGTACATCAGGCTAGAATTTAATGACAGTTACTACAGTTAATATACTTCATCACAAACATACTGGAATATCTTTCCCTGACTGATAAGTCAAAACCTACAATTATAATTGTAAGTTAATTAAACATATTAATCTATTATGGATGTACCTCGTCCTTGGGAATAAACGAAGAAGGACCTTCAAAAACAGGTTTAGGGACAACAACTCCAACGTCCTACACAATAGAAATTAGCAGATGAAAATGATGGTGCGTATTTGATACCTCAATATTTGCAAGAATTTCCACTAGTCTCAGTCTGACATCAGGAAATGGACAAGTGATTGTCATTCTTACTGCAGTAGGTAAATGATTATTAAGTAGATGTGTTCCAATTTGATCACCATCATTTGCACGACTGTGCCACAGGCTCAGTGATTTTGATAAAGAATCAATGAATACATTTCTTTGCCCTCTGTCTCTGCTCATTAATGGTTTAAAATACTTGAGAGTATCATCTTCCTCCACTAAATCTTTCTCTTCTTCAAATCCTTGATCTAACATCATGCTGCAGCTGGTTTCATTTTTAACCCTTATTAAATATTTTAGCAGCCACGCCCATATTGCTGTTTATCGATATCGATATCTACTGTAACATCATGAGCACAAGCAGAAGGCTGACTGATGTCGATCGCTATCTTTACCAGTTTCGTCTCATCATAATTGGTGAATCTACAGTGGGTAAATCATGTCTGTTGCGCAGATTTACTGAAGGAAGGTTCATGGAACACAATGATCCAACAGTGGGTGTGGACTTCCACACTAAGATGGTACAGGTAGATGGTCACACTCTTAAATTGCAGCTCTGGGACACTGCAGGTCAAGAACGATTTAGAGCCATAACTCGATCCTATTTTCGTAATGCTGTCGGTGCTCTACTTGTTTTTGATATATCTGATCACGAAACATTCACTCATATTCCAGAATGGATAGATGATGTTCAACAGTCTGCCAAGCCTAACTCACCTGTATTTGTATTAGTAGGTAATAAATCTGATCTTGATCGACAAAGACAGGTTTTGTCAAGAGAAGCCGAAAACTTTGCCTCTGTTCATCATATGGACTATATTGAAACTTCTGCTCGTACTGGTTCTGGTATTGATAGTGTCTTCACAGTTTTAGCAAGAAGAATCTATGAAGCTATTCAAGATGGCTCTATACAACTTGGTGAAGGATGGGACGGTGTGAAGAAAGGTGATGAAGTACCAAAAGAATTATCACGAGTTAATTTACAAAACCATCGTCAAATGTCTGATGTAAAGAACAATGAAAGAGCATGTTGTTCACTTGTTTAGTACATTTTTATTAGTAGTATATGTGTGTGCTGTGTGTTATAATTATTATATTATACAATATTATGCTGGTATTTACTAATAATTATGAAACATTTTGTTTTTTTAAAATTATAATAATATAAATTATTATTCATGTATTTGAAAAAACAATACCCCAGGGGGTTGGACAGTGAGAGCCACTGCCATTTGATAGGATGCAACAATTTATCTTGAGATCGAGGAACTCATCAAACATCACTACTTGTAAAAACGACCAATGACTCAATCCGGTCTACAGGCTACATGTCCTTTTATATGATATTTGGGCTATGCATCTCATTAACTTGACTCATAGGGTCAACTGACGTGTCAAGCAAAGACTGTAGCACAACTCTGAAAAGAAATGGCTTCATGGTTAAATAAATTGGTCAAAAGATTACAAGATGCTTTAACACTACCATCTCCTTCAAAAGAAAATTTTGGTTATATCAATGAAATATAGATTACAATAAACATATCATAGAGTTACATGATCATGTCCTTGTTTATGTGTACAAAGTTCACAGACACATTTTCTGTATGTCTATACGTACATCAAATCAGACCACCAGCTTTAAACTTCGCTACATAAGATGTACTTATTAAGTGGTTTTGATCAATAATATTATCTGTTAGAACTGTGAGCATTTTAGTGTTCTCTTGAAACTCTAATCGAACCATGAACTATATATATATAGCCTTGGTACTTACGTTTTGACTGGAAAAAAAAAATTCTGAAATTGTTCCTAGAGTTCAATAGTGATGTCCTTGTTATGTTTCTGCAGTATTTTTGATCAAAAATGTTGTTTGTAAGAACAGTGAGCATTTTAGTGTTCTCTCGAAACTCTAATCGGACATGAACTATAGCCTTGGTACTTTTTTTTTTTTTGACTGGAAAAAAAGCATTTTTCTGAAACTGTTCTTAGAGTTCAATAGTGATGTCCTTGTTATGATTCTGCAGTAATTTTGATCAAAAATGTAGTTTGTAGGAACTGTGAGCATTTTAGTGTTCTCTTGAAACTCTAAACTCCATTCCAACTGCCACCTTGAAAATATCAGAGTCCTGCTATAAAGTTCTGGAATATGTCTATTAGTCGAAAGAATCTATCAGTAACTGATAGTTATAGCTTCTTTTATACACAACAACTAAATGTTATCTGTATGCAATTTTATAGTTAATTAACGCAATTGTAATTAATTTTGTGCGCATGCGTATAGTTTAAATTTCTCGTGCAACAAAAGAAGCATGAAGACAACAAGATGGAGATGAGGTAAGTGTGAATTGAAGAACTAGCGATCCTATATATAGCTTTTAAATAGTAAATACCAGGTCTATAGATTGCTGGGACTGATAATTGCTTCTTATTGTCATGGAATATATCAGATTGTTTATGATACTTATTTTCATGTATTTCTTTAGAGCAACAAAACATAGAGAAGAGGAATAAGATTACCGGTACCTTAAAAGACATTGTTTTAGGTGAGTTTTATGTTATTCATACAGTGCGGCAAAGAAATATTGAATTGCTGTACTAATCTAGTATTGCTATACCTTGTTATAGTTACTAGTACTGTTATTGTGTAAAGTATTTATTAATCTATATTTTTCATATTGAGTTATAGTATTTATTAGCTGTTGGATGTCAGATTATAGGACAGTAATTTAGGAATGTATTTTCAGAGTAGATTTAACCCAATATACCTGTAATTTAATCTACAGTAAATACCAGAATTGAATAATTATTATAATATATATTGTCTTTTTTCATAAGCTGAGCTACTGAAAGCAAAAAGTACAAAAAGATAACTACTTTCAAGAGGTGAGTAAATTCTTAATCTACAATGTATAATAATGTATTACTGTAGAGTTAAATCTCTTTGGAATATATATTACTAAATACTACTATCTTATTCTTTGTATTGAATTTCAGACACCATGAGCTGTTAACGGCAGATTATAGGACAGTAATTTAGGAATGTATTTTCAGAGTAGATTTAACCCAATCTACCTGTAATTTAATCTACAGTAAATACCAATATTGAATAATTATTATAATATATATTATCTTTTTTCATATGCTGAGCTACTGAACACGAAAAGATAACCACTTTCAACAGGTGAGTAAATTCTTAAATCTACCATGTATAATAATGTATTACCGTAGAGTTAAATCTCTTTGGAATATATGCATTTCTAAATACTATCTTATTCTTTGTATTGAATTTCAGACACTATGAGCTGTTAACGGCAGATTATAGGACAGTAATTTAGGAATGTATTTTCAGAGTAGATTTAACCCAATCTACCTGTAATTTAATCTACAGTAAATACCAATATTGAATAATTATTATAATATATATTATCTTTTTTCATATGCTGAGCTACTGAAAGCAAAAAGATAACCACTTTCAACAGGTGAGTAAATTCTTAATCTACAATGTATAATAATGTATTACCTAGAGTTAAATCTCTTTGGAATATATACATTTCTAAATACTATCTTATTCTTTGTATTGAATTTCAGACACCATGAGCTGTTAACGGCAGATTATAGGACAGTAATTTAGGAATGTATTTTCAGAGTAGATTTAACCCAATATACCTGTAATTTAATCTATAGTAAATACCAATATTGAATAATTATTATAATATATATTATCTTTTTATATGCTGAGCTACTGAAAGCAAAAAGATAACTACTTTCAAGAGGTGAGTAAATTCCTAATCTACAATGTATAGTAATGTATTACTGTACAGTTAAATCTCTTTGGAATGTATATTTCTAAATACTATCTTATTTTTTGTATTGAATTTCAGACACCATGAGCTGTTAACGGCAGATTATAGGACAGTAATTTAGGAATATATTTTCAGAGTAGATTTAACCCAATATACCTGTAATTTAATCTACAGTAAATACCAATATTGAATAATTATATTATCTTTTTTCATATGCTGAGCTACCAAAAGAGAAGACTACAAATGGTTACTACTTTCAAGAGGTGAGTAAATTCTTAATCTACAATGTATAATAATGTATTACTGTAGAGTTAAATCTCTTTGGAATATATATTACTAAATACTATCTTATTCTTTGTATTGAATTTCAGACACCATGAGCTGTTAACGGCAGATTATAGGACAGTAATTTAGGAATGTATTTTCAGAGTAGATTTAACCCAATATACCTGTAATTTAATCTACAGTAAATATCAATATTGAATAATTATTATAATATATATTATCTTTTTATATGCTGAGCTACTGAAAGCAAAAAGATAACTACTTTCAAGAGGTGAGTAAATTCCTAATCTACAATGTATAGTAATGTATTACTGTACAGTTAAATCTCTTTGGAATGTATATTTCTAAATACTATCTTATTTTTTGTATTGAATTTCAGACACCATGAGCTGTTAATGGCAGATTATAGGACAGTAATTTAGGAATATATTTTCAGAGTAGATTTTAACCCAATATACCTGTAATTTAATCTATAGTAAATACCAATATTAAATAATTATTATAATATATATGCTGAGCTACCAAAAGAGAAGACTACAAATGGTTACTATTTTCAACAGGTGAGTAAATTCTTAATCTACAATGTATAATAATGTATTACTGTACAGTTAAATCTCTTTGAAATACATATATATTTCTAAATATTTATCTTATATTCTTGTATTGAATTTCAGACACCATGAGCTGTTGATGGACAGTAATTTAGAAATGTATTTTCTTAATACAACTGTACTGTAGTTTAATTCATTTTTATACTTTGTGTTTGGAAATTCTTATAACAATAATTTTTAGGACAATGTAACAGATTTTTGTATTGAGATTAATAATTTTTAAGCAGCAAATATGGCACTGACTTGGAGAGTTTGTAGGAAAACGCTAAACAGAAACTTGTTCAATAGAGATCCATTTCAATTTCTCAGTATTTCAATGAAGTATTTAATATCAACAATGAAGAAGATTTTCAAACTAAAGTGTTAGAGTCCAAGAAACCTGTGATTATTGACTTCCATGATCTGATGTGGCCATGTTTAGCCCAATTTTAACTGATATAGTGGATGGGAGATATGGAAATATGGATTTAACTAAAGTGAATATTAATAATAATCAAGAATTTGAATTTCAGACACAATGAGCTGTTGTGATGGCAGATTGCAGGACAGTAATTTAATGATATAAATTATTTTCGTGCAACTGTATTTTATGTTATTCTTCATTGATACATCGTGTCATAGAAATGCTGAATTGGTGTACTAATCTAGACCTTACAGTTACTAGTACTTGTTATGATTCTAAAGTATTTTGGATTAAAAATGTTGTTTGTAGGGACCATCAGCATTTTACTACTCTCTTGAAATTCACTTTGAACCATGAGCATTTTAATATTCTATCAAAATTTGAATTTTTACCCTAAACTATAGCCTTTGTATTGAAAATCACTCGTTTCAGATTTGTTCGAAACTGATCCAAGAGTTAGATAATGATGTCCTTAATATGTTCCCAAAGTGGTTTTGATCAATAATATTATCTGTTAGAACCATGAGCATTTTAATATTCTATCAAAATTTGAATTTTTACCCTGAACTATAGCCTTTGTACTCATTTTTCATTGCAAAATCGATCCTTTCAGATTGAGCCGAAACTGTTCCTAGAGTTAGATAATGATGTCCTTAATATGTTTCCAAAGTGGTTTTGATCAATAACATTAGCTGTTAGAACCATGAGCATTTTAATATTCTATCAAAATTTGAATTTTTACCCTGAACTATAGCCTTTGTATTGATTTTTTCATCAAAAATCACTCGTTTCAGATTTGTGTGAAACTGATCCTAGAGTTAGATAATGATGTCCTTAATATGTTCCCAAAGTGGTTTTGATCAATAATATTATCTGTTAGAACCGTGAGCATTTTAATATTCTATCAAAATTTGAATTTTTACCCTGAACTATAGCCTTTGTACTGATTTTTCATTGCAAAATCGATCCTTTCAGATTGAGCCGAAACTGTTCCTAGAGTTAGATAATGATGTCCTTAATATGTTTCCAAAGTGGTTTTGATCAATAACATTAGCTGTTAGAACCATGAGATTTTAATATTCTATCAAAATTTGAATTTTTACCCTGAACTTTGTACTCATTTTTCATTGCAAAATCGATCCTTTCAGATTGAGCCGAAACTGTTCCTAGAGTTAGATAATGATGTCCTTAATATGTTTCCAAAGTGGTTTTGATCAATAACATTAGCTGTTAGAACCGTGAGCATTTTAATATTTTACCCTGAACTATAGCCTTTGTACTGATTTTTCATTGCAAAATCGATCCTTTCAGATAGAGCCGAAACTGTTCCTAGAGTTAGATAATGATGTCCTTAATATGTTTCCAAAGTGGTTTTGATCAATAACATTAGCTGTTAGAACCGTGAGCATTTTAATATTCTATCAAAATTTGAATTTTTACCCTGAACTATGCCTTTGTACTCATTTTTCATTGCAAAATCGATCCTTTCAGATTGAGCCGAAACTGTTCCTAGAGTTAGATAATGATGTCCTTAATATGTTTCCAAAGTGGTTTTGATGAATAATGTTATCTGTTAGAACCATGAGCATTGTAATATTCTATCAAAATTTGAATTTTTACCCTGAACTATAGCCTTTGTATTGATTTTTTCATCAAAAATCACTCGTTTCAGATTTGTGTGAAACTGATCCTAGAGTTAGATAATGATGTCCTTAATATGTTTCCAAAGTGGTTTTGATGAATAATATTATCTGTTAGAACTGTGAGCATTTTAATATTCTATCAAAATTTGAATTTTTACCCTGAACTATAGCCTTTGTACTGATTTTTCATTGCAAAATCGATCCTTTCAGATTGAGCCGAAACTGTTCCTAGAGTTAGATAATGATGTCCTTAATATGTTTCCAAAGTGGTTTTGATCAATAACATTAGCTGTTAGAACCATGAGATTTTAATATTCTATCAAAATTTGAATTTTTACCCTGAACTTTGTACTCATTTTTCATTGCAAAATCGATCCTTTCAGATTGAGCCGAAACTGTTCCTAGAGTTAGATAATGATGTCCTTAATATGTTTCCAAAGTGGTTTTGATGAATAATGTTATCTGTTAGAACCATGAGCATTTTAATATTCTATCAAAATTTGAATTTTTACCCTGAACTATAGCCTTTGTACTCATTTTTCATTGCAAAATCGATCCTTTCAGATTGAGCCGAAACTGTTCCTAGAGTTAGATAATGATGTCCTTAATACGTTTCCAAAGTGGTTTTGATGAATAATGTTATCTGTTAGAACCATGAGCATTTTAATATTCTATCAAAATTTGAATTTTTACCCTGAACTATAGCCTTTGTATTGATTTTTTCATCAAAAATCACTCGTTTCAGATTTGTGTGAAACTGATCCTAGAGTTAGATAATGATGTCCTTAATATGTTCCCAAAGTGGTTTTGATCAATAATATTATCTGTTAGAACCGTGAGCATTTTAATATTCTATCAAAATTTGAATTTTTACCCTGAACTATAGCCTTTGTACTCATTTTTCATTGCAAAATCGATCCTTTCAGATTGAGCCGAAACTGTTCCTAGAGTTAGATAATGATGTCCTTAATATGTTTCCAAAGTGGTTTTGATCAATAACATTAGCTGTTAGAACCATGAGCATTTTAATATTCTATCAAAATTTGAATTTTTACCCTGAACTATAGCCTTTGTACTCATTTTTCATTGCAAAATCGATCCTTTCAGATTGAGCCGAAACTGTTCCTAGAGTTAGATAATGATGTCCTTAATATGTTTCCAAAGTGGTTTTGATCAATAACATTAGCTGTTAGAACCATGAGCATTTTAATATTCTATCAAAATTTGAATTTTTACCCTGAACTATGCCTTTGTACTCATTTTTCATTGCAAAATTGATCCTTTCAGATTGAGCCGAAACTGTTCCTAGAGTTAGATAATGATGTCCTTAATATGTTTCCAAAGTAGTTTTGATCAATAATATTGTGGGTGAGAACCGTGAGCGTTGTAATATTCCATCAAAATTTGAATTTTTACTCTGAACTATAGTCTTTGTATTGAAAATTACTCGTTTCAGATTTGTCCGAAACTGTTCCTAGAGTTAGATAATGATGTCCTTAATATGTTTCTAAAGTGGTTTTGATGAATAATGTTATCTGTTAGAACCATGAGCATTTTAATATTCTATCAAAATTTGAATTTTTACCCTGAACTATGCCTTTGTACTCATTTTTCATTGCAAAATCGATCCTTTCAGATTGAGCCGAAACTGTTCCTAGAGTTAGATAATGATGTCCTTAATATGTTTCCAAAGTAGTTTTGATCAATAATATTGTGGGTGAGAACCGTGAGCGTTGTAATATTCCATCAAAATTTGAATTTTTACTCTGAACTATAGTCTTTGTATTGAAAATTACTCGTTTCAGATTTGTCCGAAACTATTCCTAGAGTTAGATAATGATGTCCTTAATATGTTTCTAAAGTGGTTTTGATGAATAATGTTATCTGTTAGAACCATGAGCATTTTAATATTCTATCAAAATTTGAATTTTTACCCTGAACTATAGCCTTTGTATTGATTTTTTCATCAAAAATCACTCGTTTCAGATTTGTGTGAAACTGATCCTAGAGTTACATAATGATGTCCTTAATATGTTCCCAAAGTGGTTTTGATCAATAATATTATCTGTTAGAACCGTGAGCATTTTAATATTCTATCAAAATTTGAATTTTTACCCTGAACTATAGCCTTTGTACTCATTTTTCATTGCAAAATCGATCCTTTCAGATTGAGCCGAAACTGTTCCTAGAGTTAGATAATGATGTCCTTAATATGTTTCCAAAGTGGTTTTGATCAATAACATTAGCTGTTAGAACCATGAGCATTTTAATATTTTACCCTGAACTATAGCCTTTGTACTGATTTTTCATTGCAAAATCGATCCTTTCAGATTGAGCCGAAACTGTTCCTAGAGTTAGATAATGATGTCCTTAATGTTTCCAAAGTGGTTTTGATGAATAATGTTATCTGTTAGAACCATGAGCATTGTAATATTCTATCAAAATTTGAATTTTTACCCTGAACTATAGCCTTTGTACTCATTTTTCATTGCAAAATCGATCCTTTCAGATTGAGCCGAAACTGTTCCTAGAGTTAGATAATGATGTCCTTAATGTTTCCAAAGTGGTTTTGATGAATAATGTTATCTGTTAGAACCATGAGCATTGTAATATTCTATCAAAATTTGAATTTTTACCCTGAACTATAGCCTTTGTACTCATTTTTCATTGCAAAATCGATCCTTTCAGATTGAGCCGAAACTGTTCCTAGAGTTAGATAATGATGTCCTTAATGTTTCCAAAGTGGTTTTGATGAATAATGTTATCTGTTAGAACCATGAGCATTGTAATATTCTATCAAAATTTGAATTTTTACCCTGAACTATAGCCTTTGTACTGATTTTTCATTGCAAAATCGATCCTTTCAGATTGAGCCGAAACTGTTCCTAGAGTTAGATAATGATGTCCTTAATATGTTTCCAAAGTGGTTTTGATCAATAACATTAGCTGTTAGAACCATGAGCATTTTAATATTCTATCAAAATTTGAATTTTTACCCTGAACTGTATTGATTTTTTCATCAAAAATCACTCGTTTCAGATTTGTGTGAAACTGATCCTAGAGTTAGATAATGATGTCCTTAATATGTTTCCAAAGTAGTTTTGATCAATAGTATTGTGGGTGAGAACCGTGAGCGTTGTAATATTCCATCAAAATTTGAATTTTTACTCTGAACTATAGTCTTTGTATTGAAAATTACTCGTTTCAGATTTGTCCGAAACTGTTCCTAGAGTTAGATAATGATGTCCTTAATATGTTTCTAAAGTGGTTTTGATGAATAATGTTATCTGTTAGAACCATGAGCATTTTAATATTCTATCAAAATTTGAATTTTTACCCTGAACTATGCCTTTGTACTCATTTTTCATTGCAAAATTGATCCTTTCAGATTGAGCCGAAACTGTTCCTAGAGTTAGATAATGATGTCCTTAATATGTTTCCAAAGTAGTTTTGATCAATAATATTGTGGGTGAGAACCGTGAGCGTTGTAATATTCCATCAAAATTTGAATTTTTACTCTGAACTATAGTCTTTGTATTGAAAATTACTCGTTTCAGATTTGTCCGAAACTGTTCCTAGAGTTAGATAATGATGTCCTTAATATGTTTCTAAAGTGGTTTTGATGAATAATGTTATCTGTTAGAACCATGAGCATTTTAATATTCTATCAAAATTTGAATTTTTACCCTGAACTATGCCTTTGTACTCATTTTTCATTGCAAAATCGATCCTTTCAGATTGAGCCGAAACTGTTCCTAGAGTTAGATAATGATGTCCTTAATATGTTTCCAAAGTGGTTTTGATCAATAACATTAGCTGTTAGAACCATGAGCATTTCAATATTCTATCAAAATTTGAATTTTTACCCTGAACTATAGCCTTTGTACTGATTTTTCATTGCAAAATCGATCCTTTTAGATAGAGCCGAAACTGTTCCTAGAGTTAGATAATGATGTCCTTAATATGTTCCCAAAGTGGTTTTGATCAATAATATTATCTGTTAGAACCGTGAGCATTTTAATATTCTATCAAAATTTGAATTTTTACCCTGAACTATATATAGCCTTTGTACTCATTTTTCATTGCAAAATCGACCCTTTCAGATTGAGCCGAAACTGTTCCTAGAGTTAGATAATGATGTCCTTAATACGTTTCCAAAGTGGTTTTGATGAATAATGTTATCTGTTAGAACCATGAGCATTTTAATATTCTATCAAAATTTGAATTTTTACCCTGAACTGTATTGATTTTTTCATCAAAAATCACTCGTTTCAGATTTGTGTGAAACTGATCCTAGAGTTAGATAATGATGTCCTTAATATGTTTCCAAAGTAGTTTTGATCAATAATATTGTGGGTGAGAACCGTGAGCGTTGTAATATTCCATCAAAATTTGAATTTTTACTCTGAACTATAGTCTTTGTATTGAAAATTACTCGTTTCAGATTTGTCCGAAACTGTTCCTAGAGTTAGATAATGATGTCCTTAATATGTTTCCAAAGTGGCTTTGATGAATAATGTTATCTGTTAGAACCAAGAGCATTTTAATATTCTATCCAAATTTGAATTTTTACCTTGAACTATAGCCTTTGTACTGATTTTTCATTGCAAAATCGATCCTTTCATATTGAGCCGAAACTGTTCCTAGAGTTAGATAATGATGTCCTTGTAACGTTGTGATAACTTTCTTATTTGATTCAACCAGATTTTCACTATCTCTGAGTATCTCACTAAAAACTAATAAAATCAGCGCTTAAATAACATTACAACCATACAAATACAAATACCATAAATACAGAAAATACCTAATAATTCATAGATATGTATCAGGTTATCACAGTTCTCTCCTCTCTTAATGCCAGGCTTCTTCATCGAAACATTGTGGAGGTCGTCTATTCCTAGTAGGGTACCTATTATTATGAGGTTGTTCCATTGGAGTAGGTGTCTGTTCCAGTGAAACTTCAATTTCTGGAATATAATCACACATACGATGACGCATTTGATTCTTGTGTCTTTTCACATTGTTATTTGAATCTTGAAGATGCACTACGAAAGTTACATTTCCTTTACGTTCTACGACAGTACCAGGTATCCATTTTCTTGGACTTTCCTTAGAAAAATTACGTACATAGACAAGATCACCGACAACAAAATCTCTATCCTTAGTGTGGCTATCAAATAACTGCTTTTGCTTCTGTTGTTTTTCGACAACTTTCGATTTCAACTGGGGTTGTAACAAATCAAAACGAGTACGTAATTGTCTGCTGAACATTAACTCTGAGGGAGACATGTCTGTGGTACTATGAGGTGTTATTCGATAATTGAATAAAAACCTCGCTAGTTTCAATTCTATTGTACCTTCGGATAATCTCTTCATCCCCCCTTTGAAAGCTTGAACCATTCTTTCTGCTAGACATTTATTCCAAAAATACAGGCTAACCCTTCTTTTTTTTGAGTTGAGAATATCGTTTTTCGATCTCTGTGAGAGTACGAGATGCGAAGCCTATGGGCTTCTCTGCCCCATTGGGTAAACGGTGAGCTAGAACTGCTCCAATTCCATAATTTGAAGCATCACACGCTAGGATTAATTCGAGAGAGGGATCGAAATGGAGCAATAAATTTGATGACATCAATAATTTTTTTGAATTTTGGAACGTTTCCTCTTCTGTTATTGACCACTTCCATGGTGTCTGCTTCCTGAGCAACCTATATAAAGGAAAAAGAACATTTGACAAATTAGGTAAAAATCTGCCATAGTATGACAGCAGTCCAAATAGGATTTTAACTGAGTCACATTTTTGGGGCTAGGCACATCTCGAATAGCTTGTAGCTTCTCCTCAGTGGGATGTAGCCTATCTTCATCTATAGTGTATCCCAAATATGAGACTGCTGCTCCTGTATCTAACTCCATTAGTACAGGTTTCCCTTCAATGTAAATAGTCATTTGTATTGGATTATTTCCCTCTCCTATGTGGTTTATTAGAAGTTCAACTGGATCCTCCTCTTTCGCTTTATGGATTGAGGCTTGTGGTTTGGGGGATGGACCTGTCTGGCTTTTGGGAGGTTCTACAAACTCTTTGAATGTGACCTACTTTGCCACAACTCAGACACTTGGCTTGCTTGAATCTGCACTTGTCTGGCTGGTGTCCTCCTCTCCCGCATCTGCAACACACAGCTTTTACGAGTCTGTTTACCGAGGTATGCGGCGTAACCGAAGCCTGCAATTCTGACACGTTCTTCCTTGCCATCTCTAAGCTTACTGCCAGCTCTAGAGCTTTCTCAAACGTGAGTGATTTCTCCGAGAGTAGCCTTCTTTGTACATGATCATCGTTAGTTCCACGCACAATTCGATCTCTAATAAGTCAGTCAGTGACGCTCCAAAATTACAATATTGGGCAAGTGCTCTTAATTCCACTACAAACTGAGTAGTTGATTCCTCTGGTTTACGTATGCGAGTATGGAATTTGTATCTCTGAACGATTTCCGACGGAGTGGGATTATGATGTTCTTTCAACACTTTTACTAAATCCTCGTATGATTTTTCTCCAGGCTTGTCTGGTGCGATCATACTAGAGAGGAGTTTGTAGGTGGTCGGTCCTATGATTGATAGAAACATGCACTGACCGTTTCTTCGCAGCATCTTATATGCCGTTTGCCTCGAGAAAGTGTTGAAATCTCTCCGAATATTGCTCCCAACTTTCAAGCTTGGGGTCGAATTCACCAACTCGTCCTATCACTCCTGCCATGTCAGTATCCAGTATCCAGTATCCTCGTCGCCAATGTAACGTAGATTTTCACTATCTCTGAGTATCTCACTAAAAACTAATAAAATCAGCAACATTACAACCATACAAATACAAATACCATAAATACAGAAAATACCTAATAATTCATACACATGTATCAGGTTATCACAGTCCTTAATATGTTTCCAAAGTGGTTTTGATCAACTGTTAAAACCTTGAGCATTTTAATATTCTATCAAAATTTGAATTTTTACCCTGAACTATAGACTTTGTACTGATTTTTTATTGCCAAATCAATCATTTGAAATTTGGTCGAAACTGTTCCTAGAGTTAGATAATGATGTCCTCAATAGGTTTCCAAAGAGGTTTTGATCAATAATATTGTGGGTGAGAACTGTGAGCATTTTAATATTCTATCAAAATTTGAATTTTTACCCTGAACTATAGCCTTTGTACTGATTTTTCATTGCAAAATCAATCATTTCAGATTGACCCGAAACTGTTCCTAGAGTTAGATAATGATGTCCTCAATAGGTTTCCAAAGAGGTTTTGATCAATAATATTGTGGGTGAGAACTGTGAGCATTTTAATATTCTATCAAAATTTGAATTTTTACCCTGAACTATAAATCATTTCAGATTGACCCGAAACTGTTCCTAGAGTTAGATAATGATGTCCTTAATATGTTTCCAAAGTGGTTTTGATCAATAATATTATCTGTTAGTACCGTGAGCATTTTAGTGTTCTCTTGTAATTTGAATTTTGCCCTGAACTATAGCCTAGGTATTGATTTTTTCACAAAAATCACTCGTTTTACATTTGTCCGAAATTGTTCCTTGAGTTAGAAAATGATGTCCTTAATAGGTTTCCAAAGAGGTTTTGATCAATAATATTGTGGGTGAGAACCGTGAGCATTGTAATATTCTATCAAAATTTGAATTTTTACCCTGAGCCATTTGATCAATAATATTGGGGGTGAAAAACGTGAGAAGAACTTCCAGCACTTCAACTGGTTCATAGGCAGGCACAGAAGTGCATGGACAGCCAACTTGTCTGAAGGAAAGATGGCACACAACTAAGCAAACATCTCTGGATGGATGATATTACCTACACCCCAATGGTCTAAACAACACTCTCCCAGCAGAACTTCCAACACTCAACCCAATCGATAGGTACACAACTACCTGTACATCCAACATCCGCACACTTCAACCCAATCGATAGGTACAATAGTACCTATGCATCCAACATCCACAGAACTTCCAACACTTCAACCCAACCGATAGGCAGGCACACAAGTACCTGTGTGGCCAACATGCGCAGAACTTCCAACACTTCAACCCAACCGATAGGTACACAAGTACCTGTGCATCCAACATCCGCAGAACTTCCAACACTTCAACCCAATCGATAGGTACAATAGTACCTATGCATCCAACATCCACAGAACTTCCAACACTTCAACCCAACCGATAGGCAGGCACACAAGTACCTGTGTGGCCAACATGCGCAGAACTTCCAACACTTCAACCCAACCGATAGGTACACAAGTACCTGTGCATCCAACATCCGCAAAACTTCCAACACTTCAACCCAATCGTTAGGCAGGCACACAAGTACCCAGGTGGCCAACATGCGCAGAACTTCCAACACTTTAAACCAATCGATAGGTACACAAGTACCTGTGCAGCCAACATCCGCAGAACTTCCAACACTTCAAACCAACCGATAGGCAGGCACACAAGCACCTGTGTGGCCAACATGCGAAGAACTTCCAACACTTCAAACCAACCGATAGGTACACAAGTACCTGTGCATCCTGTGCATCCTGTGCATCCAACATCCGCAGAACTTCCAACACTTCAACCCAATCGATAGGTACACAAGTACCTGTGCATCCAACATCCGCAGAACTTCCAACACTTCAACCCAACCGATAGGCAGGCACACAAGTACCCAAGTCGGTACACTATGCTCAGAACTTCCAACACTTCAACCCAATCGATAGTTAAAAAAGTACCTGTGCATCCAACATCCACAGAACTTCCAACACTTCAACCCAACCGATAGGCAGGCACACAAGTACCTGTGCATCCAACATCCGCAGAACTTCCAACACTTGAACCCAACTGATAGGTACACAAGTACCTGTGCATTAACATCTGCAGAATTTCCTACACTTGACCCAACCGATAGGCACACAAGTACCTGTGCATCCAACACTGAAGGGAAGATGGCACTAACACAAAGTGTGTCAGCACAACTGTCCCAGCATAACTTCCTACACTTCACCCAACCGATAGGCACACAAGTACCTGTGCATCCAACATCCGCAGAACTTCCAACACTTCAACCCAACCGATAGGCAGGCACACAAGTACCCAAGTCGGTACACTATGCTCAGAACTTCCAACACTTCAACCCAATCGATAGTTAAAAAAGTACCTGTGCATCCAACATCCACAGAACTTCCAACACTTAAACCCAACCGATAGGCAGGCACACAAGTACCTGTGCATCCAACATCCGCAGAACTTCCAACACTTCAACCCAACTGATATGTACACAAGTACCTGTGCATTAACATCTGCAGAATTTCCTACACTTGACCCAACCGATAGGCACACAAGTACCTGTGCATCCAACACTGAAGGGAAGATGGCACTAACACAAAGTGTGTCAGCACAACTGTCCTAGCATAACTTCCTACACTTCACCCAACCGATAGGCACACAAGTACCTGTGCATCCAACACTGAAGGGAAGATGGCACTAACACAAAGTGTGTCAGCACAACTGTCCCAGCAGAACTTCCAACAATTCAACCCAACCGATAGGCAGGCACACAAGTACCTGTGTGACCAACATGCGCAGAACTTCCAACACTTCAACCCAACCGATAGGTACACTATGCGCAAAACTTCCAACACTTCAACCCAATCGATAGGTACAATAGTACCTATGCATCCAACATCCACAGAACTTCCAACACTTCAACCCAACCGATAGGCAGGCACACAAGTACCTGTGTGGCCAACATGCGCAGAACTTCCAACACTTCAACCCAACCGATAGGTACACAAGTACCTGTGCATCCAACACTGAAGGGAAGATGGCACTAACACAAAGTGTGTCAGCACAACTGTCCCAGCAGAACTTCCTACACTTCACCCAACCGATAGGCACACAAGTACCTGTGCATCCAACACTGAAGGGAAGATGGCACTAACACAAAGTGTGTCAGCACAACTGTCCCAGCAGAACTTCCTACACTTCACCCAACCGATAGGCACACAAGTACCTGTGCATCCAACACTGAAGGGAAGATGGCACTAACACAAAGTGTGTCAGCACAACTGTCCCAGCAGAACTTCCAACAATTCAACCCAACCGATAGGCAGGCACACAAGTACCTGTGCATCCAACATCCACAGAACTTCCAACACTTCAACCCAACCGATAGGTACACAAGTACCTGTGCATCCAACATTCACAGAACTTCCAACACCTCAACCCAACCGATAGGTACACAAGTACCTGTGCATCCAACATCCGCAGAACTTCCAACACTTCAACCCAACCGATAGGCAGGCACACAAGTACCCAAGTCGGTACACTATGCTCAGAACTTCCAACACTTCAACCCAATCGATAGGTACAAAAGTACCTGTGCATCCAACATCCACAGAACTTCCAACACTTCAACACAACCGATAGGCAGGCACACAAGTACCCATGTGGCCAACATACGCAGAACTTCCAACACTTCAAACCAATCGATAGGCACACAAGTACCTGTGCAGCCAACATCCGCAGAACTTCCAACACTTCAACCCAACCGATAGGCAGGCACACAAGTACCTGTGTGGCCAACTTCTCCGAAGGGAAGAGAATACTTACACACAAGTGTAAACACAACTTGCCCAATACAACTCCCAACATACTCTGACAGACTATATGAACAACAATTTAGTCTGAACCTACACCTCTATAATATAGCACTACCTCCACTTGTGACAACTGTGTTTACAACAAAACCAACCGGTAGGCACACAAGGAAGCCAACATCTCTGGATGGATGATAGTCCGACACACAACGGTCTAAACAACGCTCTCCCTCCAGAACTTCCAACACTTCAAACCAACCGATATGCAGGCACACAAGTAGTACCTGTGCAGCTAACTTGTCTGAAGGGAAGATGGCACACAAGGAAGCAAACATCTCTGGATGGATGATAGTACCTACACCCCAATGGTCTAAACCGTTGGGGTGTAGGTACTAGGTTGACCCAACCGATAGGCACACAAGTACCTGTGCATCCAACATCTCTGAAGGGAAGATGGCACTAACACAAAGTGTGTCAGCACGACAGTCCCAGCAGAACTTCATACACTTCAACCCAACCGATAGGTACAATAGTACCTGTGCATGCAACATCCACAGAACTTCCAACAATTCAACACAACCGATAGGCAGGCACACAAGTACCTGTGCATCCAACATCCACAGAACTTCCAACACTTCAACCCAACCTATAGGTACACAAGTACCTGTGCATCCAACATCCGCAGAACTTCCAACACTTCAACCCAACTGATAGGTAAACAAGTACCTGTGCATTAACATCTGCAGAATTTCCTACACTTGACCCAACCGATAGGCACACAAGTACCTGTGCATCCAACACTGAAGGGAAGATGACACTAACACAAAGTGTGTCAGCACAACTGTCCCAGCATAACTTCCTACACTTCACCCAACCGATAGGCACACAAGTACCTGTGCATCCAACACTCTGAAGGGAAGATGGCACTAACACAAAGTGTGTCAGCACAACTGTCCCAGCAGAACTTCCAACAATTCAACCCAACCGATAGGCAGGCACACAAGTACCTGTGCATCCAACATCCACAGAACTTCCAACACTTCAACACAACCGATAGGCAGGCACACAAGTACCCATGTGGCCAACATACGCAGAACTTCCAACACTTCAAACCAATCGATAGGCACACAAGTACCTGTGCAGCCAACATCCGCAGAACTTCCAACACTTCAACCCAACCGATAGGCAGGCACACAAGTACCTGTGTGGCCAACTTCTCCGAAGGGAAGAGAATACTTACACACAAGTGTAAACACAACTTGCCCAATACAACTCCCAACATACTCTGACAGACTATATGAACAACAATTTAGTCTGAACCTACACCTCTATAATATAGTACTACCTCCACTTGTGACAACTGTGTTTACAACAAAACCATCCAGCACACAATGAATCCAACATCTCTGGATGGATGATAGTCCGACACACAACGGTCTATACAAAGCTCTCCCTCCAGAACTTCCAACACTTCAACCCAATCGATAGGTACACAAGTACCTGTGCATCTAACATCCGCAGAACTTCCAACACTTCAACCCAACCGATAGGCAGGCACACAAGTACCCATGTGGCCAACATGCGCAGAACTTCTAACACTTCAACCCAATCGATAGGCAGGCACACAAGTACCTGTGTGGCCAACATGCGCATAACTTCCAACACTTCAACCCAACCGATAGGTACACAGGTACCTGTGCATCCAACATCCGCAGAACTTCCAACACATCAACCCAACCGATAGGCAGGCACACAAGTACCCATGTGGCCAACATGCACAGAACTTCCAACACTTCGACCCAATCGATAGGTGTACAAGTACCTGTGCATCCAACATCCGCAGAACTTCCAACACTTCAATCGAACCGATAGGAACACAAGTACCTGTGCATCGAACATCTACAGAGCTTCCAACACTTCAACCCAACCGACAGGCAGGCACACAAGTACCCATGTGGCCAACATGTGCAGAATTTCCAACACTTCAAACCAATCGATAGGCACACAAGTACCTGTGCAGCCAACATCTCCAAATTGAAGATAATACTCGCACACAAGTGTAAACACAACTTGCCCAACACAACTCCCAACATAATCTGACAGACTATATGAACAACAATTTAGTCTGAACCTACACCTCTATAATATAGTACTACCTCCACTTGTGACAACTGTGTTTACAACAAAACCATCCAGCACACAATGAATCCAACATCTCTGGATGGATGATAGTCCGACACACAACGGTCTATACAAAGCTCTCCCTCCAGAACTTCCAACACTTCAACCCAATCGATAGGTACACAAGTACCTGTGCATCTAACATCCGCAGAACTTCCAACACTTCAACCTAACCGATAGGCAGACACACAAGTACCTGTGTGGCCAACAAGCGCAGAACTTTCAACACTTCAACCCAACCGATAGGTACACAAGTACCTGTGCATCCAACATCCGCAGAACTTCCAACACTTCAACCCAACCGATAGGTACACAGGTACCTGTGCATCCAACATCCGCAGAACTTCCAACACATCAACCCAACCGATAGGCAGGCACACAAGTACCTGTGTGGCCAACATGCGCAGAACTTCTAACACTTCAACCCAATCGATAGGCAGGCACACAAGTACCTGTGTGGCCAACATGCGCATAACTTCCAACACTTCAACCCAACTGATAGGTACACAGGTACCTGTGCATCCAACATCCGCAGAACTTCCAACACATCAACCCAACCGATAGGCAGGCACACAAGTACCCATGTGGCCAACATGCGCAGAACTTCTAACACTTCAACCCAATCGATAGGCAGGCACACAAGTACCTGTGCATCTAACATCCGCAGAACTTCCAACACTTCAACCCAACCGATAGGCAGGCACACAAGCACCTGTGCAGCCAACATCTCCAAATTGAAGATAATACTCGCACACAAGTGGAAACACAACTTGCCCAACACAACTCCCAACATACTCTGACAGACTATATGAACAACAATTTAGTCTGAACCTATACCTCTATAATATAGTACTACCTCCACTTGTGACAACTGTGTTTACAACAAAACCATCCAGCACACAATGAATCCAACATCTCTGGATGGATGATAGTCCGACACACAACGGTCTAAACAACGCTCTCCCTCCAGAACTTCCAACACTTCAAACCAACCGATATGCAGGCACACAAGTAGTACCTGTGCAGCCAACTTGTCTGAAGGGAAGATGGTACTAACATACAGTGTGTTAGCACAACTCTCCCAGCAGAACTTCCTACACTTCAACCCAATCGATAGGCACACAAGTACCTGTGCATCCAACATCCGCAGAACTTCCAACACATCAACCCAACCGATAGGCAGGCACACAAGTACCCATGTGGCCAACATGCGCAGAACTTCTAACACTTCAACCCAATCGATAGGCAGGCACACAAGTACCTGTGTGGCCAACATGCGCATAACTTCCAACACTTCAACCCAACCGATAGGTACACAGGTACCTGTGCCTCTAACATCCGCAGAACTTCCAACACTTCAACCCAACCGATAGGCAGGCACACAAGTACCTGTGTGGCCAACAAGCGCAGAACTTTCAACACTTCAACCCAATCGATAGGTACACAAGTACCTGTGCATCCAACATCCGCAGAACTTCCAACACTTCAACCCAACCGATAGGTACACAGGTACCTGTGCATCCAACATCCGCAGAACTTCCAACACATCAACCCAACCGATAGGCAGGCACACAAGTACCCATGTGGCCAACATGCACAGAACTTCCAACACTTCGACCCAATCGATAGGTGTACAAGTACCTGTGCATCCAACATCCGCAGAACTTCCAACACTTCAATCGAACCGATAGGAACACAAGTACCTGTGCATCGAACATCGACAGAACTTCCAACACTTCAACCCAATCGATAGGTACACAAGTACCTGTGCATCTAACATCCGCAGAACTTCCAACACTTCAACCCAACCGATAGGCAGGCACACAAGCACCTGTGCAGCCAACATCTCCAAATTGAAGATAATACTCGCACACAAGTGGAAACACAACTTGCCCAACACAACTCCCAACATACTCTGACAGACTATATGAACAACAATTTAGTCTGAACCTACACCTCTATAATATAGTACTACCTCCACTTGTGACAACTGTGTTTACAACAAAACCATCCAGCACACAATGAATCCAACATCTCTGGATGGATGATAGTCCGACACACAACGGTCTAAACAACGCTCTCCCTCCAGAACTTCCAACACTTCAAACCAACCGATATGCAGGCACACAAGTAGTACCTGTGTAGCCAACTTGTCTGAAGGGAAGATGGTACTAACATACAGTGTGTTAGCACAACTCTCCCAGCAGAACTTCCTACACTTCAACCCAATCGATAGGCACACAAGTACCTGTGCATCCAACATTTCTGAAGGGAAGATGGTACTAACATACAGTGAGTTAGCAGCAAATCTCTCCCAACACATCAAACCAACTGATAGACACTAGAGCACCTGTGCTGCCAACATCCACAGAACTTCCAACACTTCAATTCAACTGATAGGCACACAAGTACCTGTTCATCCAACATCCGTAGAACTTCCAACACTTCAACCCAACCGATTGGCACACTAGTACCTGTGCATCCAACATCCGTAGAACTTCCAACACTTCAACCCAACCGATTGGCACACTAGTACCTGTGCATCCAACATCCGTAGAACTTCCAACACTTCAACCCAACCGATTGGCACACTAGTACCTGTGCATCCAACATCCGTTGAACTTGCAACACTTCAACCCAACCGATTGGCACACTAGTACCTGTGCATCCAACATCCGTAGAACTTCCAACACTTCAACCCAACCGATTAGCACACTAGTGCCTGTGCATCCAACATCCGTAGAACTTCCAACACTTCAACCAAACCGATTGGCACACTAGTACCTGTGCATCCAACATCCGTAGAATTTCCAACACTTCAACCCACCGATGGGCACACAAGAACCTGTGCAGCCAACATCTCCGAAGGGAAGATAATACTTACACACAAGTGTAAACAAAACTTGCCCAACACATCTCCCAACATACTCTGACAGACTATATGAACAACAATTTAGTCTGAACCTACACCTCTATAATATAGTACTACCTCCACTTGTGACAACTGTGTTTACAACAAACCAACCGGTAGGCACGCAAGGAACCCAGCATCTCTGGATGGATGATAGTCTGACACACAACGGTCTAAACAATGCTCTCCCTCCAGAACTTCCAACACTTCAAACCAACCGATATGTAGGCACACAAGTAGTACCTGTGCAGCCAACTTGTCGCAAGTGAAGATAGTACTAACATACATAGTGTTAGCACAACTCTCCCAGCAGAACTTCCTACACTTCAACCCAACCGATAGGTACACTGCATCCAACATCTCTGAACTGAAGATGGCACTAACATACAGTGTGTTAGGAAAACTCTCCCAACACACAAACCAACCGATAGACACTGGAGTACCTGTGCAGCCAACATTTCTGAAGGGAAGATCGTACTCACACACAGTGGGCGAGACCACTCATAGCAGAACTTCCAACCCTTCAACCCAACTGATAGGCAGTCACACAAGTACCTGGGTGTCCAACATCCGTAGAATCTCCAACACTTCAACCCAACCGATTGTCACACAAGCACCTGTGCAGCCAACATCTCCGAAGGGAAGAAAATTCTATCATAATTTGACCTTTTACCCTGAACTGTAGCCTTTGTACTGATTTTTCATTGCAAAATGAATTATTTGAGGATGAGCCAAAACTGTTCCTAGAGTTAGATAATGATGTTCTTAATATTATGTTTCCAAATTTTGTTTTGTTCAATAATATTATGTGTTAGAACCGTGAGCGTTTTAATATTCTATCAAAATTTGAATTTTTACCCTGAACTATAGCCTTTGTACTGATTTTTCATTGCAAAATGTATGATTTCAGATTGAGCAGTAACTGTTCCTAGAGTTAGATAATAATGTCCTTTGGCTTGTAAAATTATGTGGTTATTTTTGAAGATGAGATTGTTATAATTATAAATTGGTAAGGAAATGCTGATTAGGCTTCTTGTCTCAGAAATATCGATTGAACCCATATTACTGCACTTGTAATTCAAACTATGATAGTAACTTTAACACTTTCGTAACGCACTCTTAACACTATTATAATACAGTTTTTGCACATCTTTAACACATTTTTAACTCAATTTTAACTCATTGTGAATTCAATTACAACACACTTTTTAACATAATTATTCTTAATGCATTTTTAAAACTTTCCTAACTCATTCCTAACAATTATATCGCAATTTCATTGTGATTATATTGTGTTTATGATGCGATTAAAATGAAAATTATAATGGTATTTAAAGCAATGTTAATGGCAGGGTAGTAAAACATCAAGTATGGGGTTAGGGGGTGTGGCTTGGGGTCTAGGGTCAAGGGTGGGGTTAGGGGGTGTGGCTTGGGGTCTAGGGTCAAGGGTGGGGTTAGGGGGTGTGGCTTGGGGTCTAGGGTCAAGGGTGGGGTTAGGGGGTGTGGCTTGGGGTCTAGGGTCAAGGGTGGGGTTAGGGGGTGTGGCTTGGGGTCTAGGGTCAAGGGTGGGGTTAGGGGGTGTGGCTTGGGGTCTAGGGTCAAGGGTGGGGTTAGGGGGTGTGGCTTGGGGTCTAGGGTCAAGGGTGGGGTTAGGGGGTGTGGCTTGGGGTCTAGGGTCAAGGGTGGGGTTAGGGGGTGTGGCTTGGGGTCTAGGGTCAAGGGTGGGGTTAGGGGGTGTGGCTTGGGGTCTAGGGTCAAGGGTGGGGTTAGGGGGTGTGGCTTGGGGTCTAGGGTCAAGGGTGGGGTTAGGGGGTGTGGCTTGGGGTCTAGGGTCAAGGGTGGGGTTAGGGGGTGTGGCTTGGGGTCTAGGGTCAAGGGTGGGGTTAGGGGGTGTGGCTTGGGGTCTAGGGTCAAGGGTGGGGTTAGGGGGTGTGGCTTGGGGTCTAGGGTCAAGGGTGGGGTTAGGGGGTGTGGCTTGGGGTCTAGGGTCAAGGGTGGGGTTAGGGGGTGTGGCTTGGGGTCTAGGGTCAAGGGTGGGGTTAGGGGGTGTGGCTTGGGGTCTAGGGTCAAGGGTGGGGTTAGGGGGTGTGGCTTGGGGTCTAGGGTCAAGGGTGGGGTTAGGGGGTGTGGCTTGGGGTCTAGGGTCAAGGGTGGGGTTAGGGGGTGTGGCTTGGGGTCTAGGGTCAAGGGTGGGGTTAGGGGGTGTGGCTTGGGGTCTAGGGTCAAGGGTGGGGTTAGGGGGTGTGGCTTGGGGTCTAGGGTCAAGGGTGGGGTTAGGGGGTGTGGCTTGGGGTCTAGGGTCAAGGGTGGGGTTAGGGGGTGTGGCTTGGGGTCTAGGGTCAAGGGTGGGGTTAGGGGGTGTGGCTTGGGGTCTAGGGTCAAGGGTGGGGTTAGGAGGTGTGGCTTGGGGTCTAGGGTCAAGGGTGGGGTTAGGGGGTGTGGCTTGGGGTCTAGGGTCAAGGGTGGGGTTAGGGGGTGTGGCTTGGGGTCTAGGGTCAAGGGTGGGGTTAGGGGGTGTGGCTTGGGGTCTAGGGTCAAGGGTGGGGTTAGGGGGTGTGGCTTGGGGTCTAGGGTCAAGGGTGGGGTTAGGGGGTGTGGCTTGGGGTCTAGGGTCAAGGGTGGGGTTAGGGGGTGTGGCTTGGGGTCTAAGGTCAAGGGTGGGGTTAGGGGGTGTGGCTTGGGGTCTAGGGTCAAGGGTGGGGTTAGGGGGTGTGGCTTGGGGTCTAGGGTCAAGGGTGGGGTTAGGGGGTGTGGCTTGGGGTCTAGGGTCAAGGGTGGGGTTAGGGGGTGTGGCTTGGGGTCTAGGGTCAAGGGTGGGGTTAGGGGGTGTGGCTTGGGGTTTAGGGTTTAGGGTTTAGGGTTAGGGTTTAGGGTTTAGGGTTTAGGGTTTAGGGTTTAGGGTTTAGGGTTTAGGGTTTAGGGTTTAGGGTTTAGGGTTTAGGGTTTAGGGTTTAGGGTTTAGGGTTTAGGGTTTAGGGTTTAGGGTTTAGGGTTTAGGGTTTAGGGTTTAGGGTTTAGGGTTTAGGGTTTAGCCCTGAGAATATGTCCCTATCCATGTCCCTTGGCCCATTTCGGGGACATATTATGTCCTTTTGCCTGAAAATGCAGGGACATACTGAAAATTCGAGGGACATACCGTTATGTCCCTTGTGTTGTGATAAACCATGTAACATGTCCCTAAAAGTAATAATATAATGTATGTCCTTTAGCGTTTACTAAATTTATAACCGTGTGGTTAAATCAACTTATTAATATATTCTTTTATGTTTTGTGTGTTGTTTATGGTTGCCTTTTTTATCATAAACTTTTTAATTGGCTGTATAGAACCGCTTGGTGGGGCAGTGGATTGCTCTGTTTTAATGTAACTTTTCTCCATGTATGCTCATCTCGCTTGCCTATTAAAGTAGGTTAGAAGGCATTTATTGGTCACCAAGTATTTGGCAATTTTAAGTCTCCCTAGTAATTTGGAAGTTACTAATAAGTATGTCCCCCTTTTTTTGTTCAGGACTACAATTCATTTATTAACTGTGATGTTTCAAGTACTTACTAAGTTAGTTTTGGCTGATTACTTGATTATTAATATATTGTTGAAAGGTGAGTATTGTTTTGGATTAAGTTAGACTTTCATATAGTTTGTATTCACTGTCATAGTTTTTTCATTACATAATCCATGTATGATTAATGCACTACTACTCCTTTACAATGTTATTAATTCTATTTTTTAAATAACAAGAAATAAACATACTTTTTGATATAACACTGATAGTAATGAAATCATGATATTTACCCATGGTATATTGATAGCATAAATGATTAGTGAATAATTATATACTGAAATGGGTAAATGAAAAGAACTAAAATAAATAAATAAAGGGGTACATTATGTTAATAGTATATAACTAAGTAATATATAACTAAATGGATAAATGATAGAAATGAAGTGATACATTATGTTAATAATATATAACTAAATGAGTGGAATGACTCATGATAGTAATGAAAAGAATACTTAAAGATTACTTATTTAGACGTATTTAATGCACGGACTTTGTCTTGTACCTGTTTTGTTGTTTTGTCACAGGTGTAGTTGTTAAGAAAGGTGCGACATTTAGCCAAAGTAGGCGTAGATTTCTTTGACAACTCGTCTTTAAAAAATACTTCAATGGCTTCTAAATAACCACTTGGAAGTGGAGTGGATTGCTCTGTGTCAAAGAATGTGTAATTTTTTATTATGTGTACACATCTCACTTACCTGTTAGCATTTGCATCGATTTAAATGCACTCAGAGATTGTTTCCCTCCTTTCCGAACACGATAATATAATTCTGATGTTGCAGAACTGTGGGACATCTGTCGAGACATTGCCTCCATTTCAGGGTTTGATAGCACTGCTCTTCCTGTTACAGCTCCAGCTTTTCGAACAGCTGTCAAGGATGGAATTCTTGTTAATCCAACTTCAATAGCGTATGCTCTTATAATGTGTGAATAGTTGTTTCTAAAGGATAGGCCATTTGCCCTAAGAAGGGCAATGTCACACTCTGCTGATGTAGCAATGTTTGGTCGTATTTCCTCGATGTAGTGATTGAAAATTGCAGAATCATCAAGAGATAAATATAAAACAGCTGGACCGTATGTTTTAGCAGTCTTGTGATTGCTAACTATAATTTTTAGCATTGTATCTTCATCTTCCCCAACATATGTGGCTTCTGCCACTTCTTTAAGAGTCATGTTTATAGCTGGACCTGCTCTTTGGAAATTTTTGTATCCAAAGCAGATAAATAAATATGTTGCGATAAAATTTATGTCCTCATCTGAGGACTTTCCTCTGTTTACTATGGTCTCTACTTTAGTTTTTGCAATCTTTGAATGTATCAACTCTTTCAAAGCCTGCATATCATCATCGGTTGTGTCGACTTCACGTGCTGCCTTATCCCTTGTGTGTGTGATTTTTGCAGTTCGGAAACCTGCTTTCCAAAGACCTACTCTCTCGATTGTTTTCGTCGCAGCATCACTGGTTTTGTACTTGGGAACATCTCTCATTAAGTATCTGAGAGCAGTTTGTACCCTGTCCAATTTTGTGACAAGGCCATCAGGTCCTATGGCAGTTTTCTGGAGCTTCTCCACATACTGCTTGAGACGATCCGTGTCGAGAAGATTGTCCCATTTTAACTGTGTCGAGTCGGCAAATGCCAAATATTTCGACACATCTGTGCAAATCTGTCTAGCTTCAACGGAGGATTTGCTGCCTCCGTCGAAGCTAGTCAGATTTTTGTAGAATGCTGCCAGTTCTTTTGTATTGTCGATGTCATAAAACTCATAACTGCGGGTTGACCCCTTTTTTTTTTGAGCCGTGGGCACCACAATATTTTTATCGACATGTTGACTAATTTGGAAGCTTTGCTGGATGGTTAGTTGCAACGGATTTCTTTTCATTTCACCTCTCTTTGCAACTCCTGCTTTCTTTGCTTTTGCTAATAGCTCTTTTCGGGTTGTAGTATCAGTTATTGAATGAACAGATGTTAGATGATTCGATAGTTTTTTCAAGGCTTGTGCTTTACATCCTTCTACAGGACAGTGATAGTATTTTCTATATTTTTCAAAGTTACCTAAAGTACGGATTGATAATTTAACTCTTTCAGAGACCAGAGTGCAAAACTATGCAGGAAAATGGCTTAAATTTAAGAACAAAAATATGCCAACCCGGACCACATCAATGATAGACTGTAACACCATGGCTATTGTGATAGCTCAAGAACAAACCATCCATGAAAGGTTAATTGAATGTAACATAATTAACTATAACCTACCTAACTGCTGTATAGTATCTTCCTCATCCTCTTTCTCTTCAATGTCTACTTCAGTGTCTGCTTCACCTACTTTATTAGTTTGATAGTACAATATATCATAAATGCAGAGATTTACCTTTTGATTGTAACCATGGCATTTCACTTGTTGTTATGCCATAATCCCATTCTAATTCTTCATCTTCTTGTACATCCTGAATTGAGTACATTCCAAGTCTAGATTTACCTCGGATGGTGATGGGACTGTAGATTCTTGCATTTGGATTACGACTATGGTTCATGTACAAACCATACTGATTGTAACGTCTGGTGGCATCATAAAATAAGGTCTTTCTCCCAACTTTGAAGGAAATGCTTCCAGAGGTTTCATTGTTTTTTTCATATTCTTTCAATCTTTTGTCATATTGTAATTGATTATATACCCCAGTTGTTTTATATTCGCATAGAAATGTGTGCGATGGTATAGGTTTTAAGGCAAATATGCCTCTCCCTTTACTTGTCCCCGTATCTCTAACTTCTATTGGTGCATTGAGGTCTCTTGTGAGACCATCAATGACCTTTTCTTTTATAGTTTGGTGTTTCCTATATTAATGCATTCTAGAGTTTGTGTTACTAAAAAAGTAACTAACCATATTCTTGTTGACTTCCTCAGTGATGTCTTTCCTTCTTCTTCACTGGAAACTGAAGAAAATGAGTTCATATTTGCTTAAAAGTCTATATCAATCTTACAATCTTCCACACTCTCTGAAATGTCTTGAATCGAACCTACTTGTACAAGTAACATAAATTAACCTTAAAGCATATGTCATTTTACCTTCATCTGTAATATCTTGTACTGACTCATCATCACTTGAACCTAACAGGTACATAAACTCAAACTAAATTGTATTGACAACACTTACATTCTAAATGAAGAGATGTTTCTTCTGTACAGCCTGAATTACTGTATTCTTCAGATGTTGACTTCTTGTCACTTGAATCTAACAATCAAATAAAATAAATTAATTTGTTAAAAATACTTACTTTCTAGATTCAAAAACTCAGGTAAACCTCCAACACTATATTTCTCGCAGGAAAGTGAAGATTTTGTTTTCTTCAAAACAAAGTCTTCAATGTCGGAATCACTGTCCAAGAGTCTCCTTTTGGACATGATGAACTCTGGATTACTCTATTGTGAGATATGAAGTGAACTAAATTTCATTATTTTACATTAAAATAACTTGTTAATACAAGTAGTATGAACTTTTTAAATTACGCCATTTTGTTTCACAACTCTGTCCACTTGTGACAAGTTAAGTAGTTATTCCACTGACCAATTATCAAAACAAAGACTCAAGTACTCTTTATTTTATAGCTCACTTTACTATAAAACAGACCTTTGTAAAAATGGCTACCTTACAATTAGTCAATTAGTAATACTATATAATTACAGAAAATGGTGTTTAGTTTAAATATTAAAGAATAATGTACATATAATAGTACAATTACCAGTTAATTGTAGTTCAGAAGTTGAAAAATTCAGCAAACTTGATAGAAATCCAAAGAAATATTTTGAAGGTGTGGCATTTAAATGGAGGCTAAAATCAAATAAAGGAAGTGAAGGTATTGGAATAAAATTAGAATGCAATAAATGGTATTTCATGTAATTTAAAATAATTTGATGCAATTGCAAAGTAGTGAATGCAAATTAGGGTAATTCAACGGAATTTGAAAATAAGGGAATGCAAAAAGTATTTCATTGTAATTCAAAAAAGTGAATTCAAGTAATTTTGACTAAGTAGAATTAGAAAATAATTGAACCTAAATTAAAGGTATTTGATGGTAATTGATTGCAAGCAGTTACAGTTACATGATACTTCAATCAAATTAGCCAATTCTTAACAATTGAAAGTGTTTGAATGTAATTTGAAGAGAACTGAATATAATTAGAAGCTAAACAGAGGAAATTGAAGGTATCCCAATGGATTTTGAATTCAGTGAAGTAATTTAATTTAATTCAGTGTAATTTGCATTTTAAGTGTGATGCAATGTAATTTGGCTGTATTTGAATGTAATAATTGAAAGTAATTGAAGGTCTTCAATTGTACCAAATCATTGAATGTAATTGAATGCAATTTGATGTAATTGAATGTAATCACATCTGAAGTATGCATACTTTAATTTTCTTGTGGGACATATGTGATTTCTCAAGAATGGTACTTTTTACTATGGCAGGACAACACTATTGGAATTCTCATCCCCGATGAACTCCATTGCATCATTCATTATGTGAAGGGACATATATGTCCCTATGTCCCTTTCAGAAATGAAAAAGTTTCAGAATGTTTCTATTATTGTACTGAGGAGACATCCTTTCAGGGTTAACTCCTATAGAACAATTGAAGCTATACAAATTTTCGAAGTTATATTTTTAAAATTATGTCCCTGAAATATGTCCCTTTCATTATTGTAGTAGTATGAAAATGCCCTATATAGTGCATCACTTGTAGGATGAAATTCCTACCTGTTGTGTATGGGTATGGTTTCCCAAACTTAATTTGTTTGGGGGAGGGACATATAAATTATGTCCCTATTTAGGGTTTATGGTGGGACGGAATGTACTCTCCCTGGGGTTTCACCACAGAAAATTATAGAGAGCTCTGAAGCTTGTAAGTTGTGCAGGGCACATTTATATTGCAGGGACATATGTCCCCCTTAGGGATTTTCTCCAAATTTGGTAGGTGCAGTTGGTATTAGGAGTAGATTAAAAGGTGTGAATATTTTCTTCCAGGGTCAATGGAAAATAGGAATACCCCAAAATTCAAAAATATGAAAATTTTTTTTTCAATGAAAATTGAAGAGTAGGAGGAGACAAGCAACATATTAAAATACCAGGCTTGTTGGAGCTTTCCTTAACGAAGTACCCCAAACAGGGACATATTTTAGGGACATATTCCAGGGTTCCAGAATGGAGGAAGGAAGGGAAGATTAAACTATCAGGGTGTGGTTAGTAGAGATGGAGTAGCACAACCACACTGTAAATTTAAACGCAGATCATTATGAAAATTGAGAGACATATGTCCCTTTGGGGGATTTTACAATAAGTAGTGCAATGGAATGTACTCCCACTAGAGTTTCACCACAAAAATGTATAGAAAGTTTGGAAGCTTGTAAAGGGTTCAGGGCAAAATATTTCTGAAGGGACATATGTCCCTGTTAGGGATTTTCTCCAAATTTGGTAGGTGCAGTTGGTATTAGGAGTAGATTAAAAGGTGTGAATATTTTCTTCCAGGGTCAATGGAAAATAGGAATACCCCAAATTCAAAAATATGAAAATTTTTTTTTCAATGAAAATTAAAGAGTAGGAGGAGACAAGCAACATATTAAAATACCAGGCTTGTTGGAGCTTTCCTTAACGAAGAACCCCAAACAGGGACATATTTTAGGGACATATTCCAGGGTTCCAGAATGGAGGAAGGAAGGGAAGATTAAACTATCAGGGTGTGGTTAGTAGAGATGGAGTAGCACAACTACACTGTAATTTTAAACGCAGATCATTATGAAAATTGAGGGACATATGTCCCTTTGGGGGATTTTACAATAAGCAGTGCAATGGAATGTACTCCCACTAGAGTTTCATTACAAAAATGTATAGAAAGTTTGGAAGCTTGTAAAGGGTTCAGGGCAAAATATTTCTGAAGGGACATATGTCCCTGTTAGGGATTTTCCCCAAATTTTGTGGGTGGAGTTGGTATTGGGGGTAGAATACATTGTAAGAAGATTTTCTTCCAGGGTCAATGGGAAGTATGGAAACCCCAAAGTTCAAAAATATGAAAAATTGTTTTTCAATGAAAATTAAAGAATAGGAGGAGACAAGCAACACATTAAAATACCAGGCTTGTTGGACCTTTCCTTAATGGGAAACCCCAAACAGGGACATATTTTAGGGACATATTTCAGGGTTCAGGAATGAAAGTAGGTAGAGAAGATTGCACTATCAGGGTGTGGTTAGTGGAAATGGAGTAGCACAACGCCATTACTAAATTTGCGGCAAGCATATTTGAAATTTGAGGGACATATGTCCCTTTGGGGGAAATCAACCAGATATACCAGGGAAATGAGGGAAGGTGGACAAATGTACAGGTGAAATTTCAAGCCCTGAAATTGCCAAAAAAGTGTCCAGGGCACAAATTTTCTATCGAGGGACATAAAAGGGACATATTTTGAATTTTTTCTAGTTCTACAGTTTAGGCCAGGGTTTCACTAGGGTACTTGGGGTTTGGAATGTACATGTCTAGTGTAGTGTATTCCCCAACTCATGAAGCCATACAAAATACCTTTCCTGTATAAGGCAAAAAATAATTTCCGAAAAATGACGAAATTAAAACAACAATAACTCAAAAAGTAAGTACTGGTTTGAAAAAGTAAAAGCATTTTTGAAATGAGCATAAAAAGAGCTTTCTAACGGTATATTTATCAATGGGTTTTGAACTAATTTAAAGTGTTTAGTCTTAAAGTGTACCTTATTCAAACTGCCCCTATTCCGCGGTCTTTGCGCGGATTAATAGGGTATTTGGGGTTCAGTGAGATAAAAGATTGGGCTTTCATTCAGTGTTGGTTGCATGTTTATAGCATCTTCACAAGCGGAGATATTAATCGACAAACTTGAACTTATAAAAAAATTTCCATATACTTTATGTTTGAAGCTTAATAACTCCAACATCTAAAGGTCTATTGACTTGATTTTTGGAACTGAGAAAGGTCTATTTTTCTTCTAGAGATTGGCAGTGACTAGAAGTTTTAAAACCTTTTATTTTTTGAGTTATTTGAAGTTAAATGAGGTACGGTTAACACCGGAAATGGGCGGGTCAGTGCAAAGTTTAGGCATTCAAATTAATGCTCACGTGACGTAGATTACGAATCCGTTGAGACCTGGATTTGGGGAAATTTTGCTTCTCAGGTATATAGGGTTTAGGGACATAACATCTTCACGCAAAAAAATGGTCTTCACACACACAAAAACATTCTGTGACAGTGACAGTTAACTGAATGGAAAAGCTCACCCAAAACTAATAGTTGTATTCCTGCCTGAAAACTTGAGAAAATAAAAATTTGAATGACATCGCATCCTTCTTGACAACATCAAAAAGTGCATGATATGACTGGTGGGTTCTAAAGTGCAATGACATCGCATCCATCTTGTCAACATCAAAAAGTGCAGGTACATGACTCATGGGTTCTAAGAAAGCATGAGGTCAGAACAGTTCAACATAAATACAGGGGAAGGACAGAGCAGAGTGAGAGAGAAAAAAATGTGAAGAATACTGTGTGTGTGATAATGTCTGACTTACCAGATGAACCCGTCGATGTTGTAGTCCACAAACAGATTTTCCAAGGCATAAGGAGAGACGACATACACCTCATACCTTGTGGAGAGCTGATCAAAAGGTTCAAGTTGCTGGAACTATATGACAACAGTACCTTGAGTCGCAGGAGAATGAAGATGGGCATTGTCACATGCCTAGCACTGCCAGCAGAAATTTCAATTCTGAGAAAAGAAAAGATCATATCGTCAAGCACTAACAGGTGCATACTGATGGACAAAAACAGTGCAGAAAGATACATTGAAGCCATTCTCAAAAGCAGAGGGGTATCTGTTGACAGCTTGCAACAAAATGTAACGAAAGAACCCCTCCACACTGCTCCTGATCACACAACAGAAAACATGGACACAACTGGTACTGATATTGAGCAGGCAGACATCGTATCCGAGGGCAATTCACTCCGGGAAGACCAAAGCCTTGCAGTTGAAGTCATTTCGGACTCAGAGACCGTCACACATTCGTCTCCCATTCAAAAACATCCACCAGGACCACACATTGTGATCAGCGAAGACGACGGAAGTCACACTGCAATTAATGATATGGAAGTAGTGCCTTGGATTTCTGATGTAGAAACTTCAACTAAACAAGCATCTACAAAAGGCAGCACGAGAGGCCGCAAGGGTACTCCTCCATTGCCCGAGGACCTCATGAAAAAGATCGAAGGACTGGACACTTTCTATGCAGCTCCTTTCAATCACGAGAGGAAAGGAAAGCCTCTGAGTAGTATAACGTTAAACAAAACCAAAGAACAGATACTCTGTGAGCTTTGAATTTTTTTTAGCATTTTTTTTAGAATTTTAGAAGCCTGTTGTATAACCCCCACATTAATATCCTTCTTTCTCTATTCCTTTCCAAAGATTTTTTTGAGTACTGCAAAAGAACGGAGGAAACGTTACAATTTGGCCTCGTTCTGGACAAAGCCTTGCTAGACAAATTCCTGCTATTCATGAGAGAGGAAAAAAACTCCACTCCGGGAACACTGTGTTGTTACTGTCAGGCACTCGTACGTGCAGTAAAATATGCCGACAAAGAAGAGAAAACAACACAGTTACAAAATCTCCACAGGTACATCAGTGTCTTCCAAAAGGAGGCAGAGCTCAACAGAGATAAGTCCTGGGAGGAACTAAAAGCCAAAGGACGTTGGCTATCGTGGTAAGTATTTGTTTGTTGTTTTTTTTTTTAGTCTGACAATCAGACTTCTGATGGGGCAATTCAGATACATGTGTTGTTATACAGCCATTCTGTTTTCGTGTAGGAAGGAAGTCTTGGAGGTCCTCGCACAGTTGAACGATGACTACAACTCGTCCACTGATTGGGAGAGGATCAAACTTTCCCGATCACTTCTTGTTGTGTTAGTGTACACGGCCATTCCTCCGGGACGTGGAAGGGAATACAGAGAATTGCACTTCAAGATTCACGAGAGTGAAATAACGGGACCTTACGAAAGCAGATTGCACAAAAACATTTTGCACTTTTCACCTTACGAGGGGAAGGCCATAATGTACATTACCGATCACAAGACAGGACATTCAACTGGACCACAAATGATCTCTTGTCCTGATGACAGCTACTTCATGAACGTCCTGTCAGACTACCTCTTACGCTATCGCAACAAGATACCAAACAGTTCGAAATCAACCATTCTCTTTCTGGTGAGTTCCACGCACGTACATGTACATGTGTGACTGTCAACTATTTGTCTGATTTGTCGTGAGTGACACTCGCCTTGTTTCTCTCTCTCTCTCTCTTTCTCTCTCTAGGATGATGACGGTGGATGCTATAATTCCAAGAATTGGACTAAATACATTCAATCAATATTCTACAAGTACACGGGAGTTGGTGGAGTATCAATACATGCATTGCGGTCGTCGTTTGTCACATTTGCCGGCAACGAATCGACGGAAGCAGTGATGGAAAGTATTGCCGTGGCAATGCGACACTCTAGAAGATATCAGCAGGACATCTACGACAAGAGGACCATCAACGAAAGAGTGAAACCAGGTGTCCACTTTGCTTCAAAACAAGTCCTGCAAGCACTACGTCGTCCACCGCCAGCCATAGATGTAACATCACCAAAGAAAATGTGCAAAAGCTTAGAGGATATCAGTGACGAGGACTCAGATGATCCAACAAGCTCAAATGTCGTCGTTCCCGGAGAAAGTGTTGCCATGATTGCCAACGATTCAACTGAGAGATGTCCAAAGTTAATTTTTGCAAAAGTCCTTGAGATAAATGCCACAACAAAAACGGCACTATTAAACGAATTAGTGGAGACATTTCCCGGATACTATCGTCTCAAGATCGCTTCAAACAGGTGGGAAGAAAAACTCTCTTGTTTGATTACAGGTATTGACTTGGTGTACTCACGTGAGCACAGGGCATATGAACTCAGGACTCCTCTTGACGATATCACCCAAATACAAACACTCCAGTGAACCTGCATTAAATGTAACATATATATATATATATATATATATTAATGCTAAATAATTATTTTAATCTTGGTTTTCATATCATTATTATAACTATGATCATAATAATTATTGACAATTAATTAATTATAATAAATATATATATTTAATAATTATATATTATATATATATATATATGTATATATATATATATATATATGTATATATATAATATATATATATAATATTATATATATATATATATATATATATATATATATATGTTTGTCATCACTATAACGATTATTTTATTATCGTAATTATTGTATATATATATTATATATAATTATATAATTATATTATATATATATATATATATATAATTATTATAATTATCACATACCTCATTATTACTTACAACGATTCAGACAACCCGCGACGCTGGTTCTCTCCATTTACACTGGGTCTAAATTTCACTGAAGCTAGTGCTATTGTAGGGTTTCCCCTACAGACTACTCAGATTCAACTTCTGGATGAAGCAACTTTTAGCATAGAGCTCACGTGATGTGTTAAATCTAGGCCCAGCATTTCAATTAAACGTGGTGTAAATTTTTCTATGACATGGATACGAGCATGGAGAGCTTCAAGCGTGTCATTGAAGGTACATGTAAATGTGTATGATAAATGCTTCAATAGTTACTAGTTCATATGTGTATATATATATATATATATAATGTAATTGCATATAAAAAGTATATACATATATATATATATATAATTATGGAGTACTCTATTTGTGTAGTACCAACAGTGATGCATTTCTGTAGTATATATATATATTATATATATATATATATATATATATATAATTATAATTATATATATATATAATTATATATATTATGGAATACCTTTTCTAGCTACTAATTATATACATACATGTATACTATAATATAGAGTTTTGTATAAGATGCATTAATTACTATTTTAGCACCTGACAATCATTACCACTGCAACATGTATAATTATATATATATATATAACAGTTTCTCATAATACAGAGTGAAAATTATAGATAATTATTGTAGCTAAGTAAAATTGTATATCTCATGTCACAATTCATCATTCAGTTTTCATTTGTTATTCATTCTTTACCCCAGAATATCCACAACGAAATGCTTCTCAAATATTTCCATTATTAATAAAGATTCTGGAATTATCGAGTACTCTACCGGTTGACCATGAATTCATGTGTCATCTTGTAGAAAATTTGTCTGCTAGTGTACAAGTATTAAGAGGTGAGCCTAACACTAGCAATGGAAGTAGAACTGGTACAAGTAGCTCCACCAGCATCATACCCTCTTCCGTGAGAAAGTCAATGCCTAGCTCTGTGCCTGTACCATCAAATTCTAGGTCTGCATTGTCTAACTCAGCATTACCTACGACTAGTCGTAGGAGAGCACGTGATGATGGGGAAGAGGGTTCTAGTGGGCATTCTAATCGGCCAAAGCGTCGTAGAATGAGAAGTGATGCCATTTCAAATGCTGGTGGACAGTCTACACGTACCACTAGGTCTGTTGACAGTGACATTTGTGCAATTAAGAATGTCACCATTCCATCTACATGGAAACCCGAATGTCCAGAAAAAAAGGGACATCTTTTGATAAGGGTGACAGAATGTGCTTCTGAAAACTCTGATATTCCAGGAGCTGTTGGAATTAAACACGACCTTCCAGCTGTGACTAACCCGACAAACGTCACTGCTGTTAGGGAAGAATTGGATAAGCTATACAATGCTGCTTCATCCAAAGTGGTTCGGTATTCTATGCTAAAAAATCAGTGTGACGTACAATGTTACTATGGCATAGGTAGAGTCATGAATGAGTTGATAAACAAGTCTGCACATCTACACAGTTTTATCAACAGGGCTAAATACGGAGAATCATATCAACCACACCCTACAGACCCCAATTTATTACAGTTGTGCAGTAAGCCAACAACTGTAGTAAGTATTGCAGAGGGTGACGTTAGCATTCTCGATAAGCTGGCAGGACACTGCATGAAACGCAGGAAAACAGATGTACTGAGTTCACTGGGCGGGTGTATAACACCTGACTGTCAACTCTGTCCCACGCTGAAGCGTAGATGGGAACAAACTGGTGTACTTCGGTACCACACCGAAGAGACATGCCAGTCTGGTAATGTAGCCATGTGTGCGGCATCAATGAAGTACAAGAACACTAGCAAGTCTTCGCTTCATGAATGTCTATTATTTGCTCGATTGTGTCCTCCCACCACCAAGCTTGCCAAAGGTGTTTGTGGTATTCCAGCTAGTGTCATTGTAAAAGATCTGGTAGATCTGTGCAGGCTTGGGACACAGAGTGACCGAATGTACCTGTGTCGTGATATGGACTTTGTAATAAACGGTGGAAATGATGCTCTCAGTGCCATCCATTTTGTGGACGGGGACTCAGGGTTTATTGTGACAGACAAATTTGCAGATCTGCAAAAGTATAGCCAATATGGCAGTGCAGTGCATTTCACAAATGGTGTTTCTGAAACATGGATTCCATTTCGTGAAGCATTTCACGATGCTGTTGAAATATCCCATAAATTTGTGGTGTCAGAGCATCCTTCATGTAGGCACCCAATTAGTCATGACCTCGGCAGCGTAGGACACTGGAGTGCAATGGCTACACTCCACTCAGCTAAAAAGGTGTACGTACATGTAGTGGACGACAAAAGCATTCATCTACCTGACGGTCGTCTCATTGTTACAATCATTGTCCAAAGAGAGAATGATCTGTGGGAGCCTTTAGCCTTGCAGGTTATCAGAAATGGTGTGTCCTTCTTGACAGAAGAAGGACGCAAGGAAGCACCAAGTGAGTACAAAGTTGCTGAGGTGTTTGCAGAAAAAAACGGGAAAGGCTTGTATGCCATTCCAAAACACCTCCTCGAGTTTACTGATGAGCCTTTAAATGACAAGAAACAAATAGAAATGTGTAAGTTTACCCAATGCCTAAAAGCAAATCATGCTACAAAATGTAGATTTGCTGACTGTATGCCATGGAAACTTCGTAGTTTACATTTGGATTTTAATCAGAAACAACTGATTGTCTGTCATAATAGCCAGCAGTTGCATGTGACTAGATCTAAAGCCAACATTCACCAGTCCATGGTGTTTGTGGCTGAAAGTACCATTCCTAATGCAGGATGTGGTCTTTTCTTAAGACCACATAGTACTGAAATGTACTTCAGAGCTAGGGATACTCTCTGCTTGTACAGCAGAGAGACCCTGACAGAAGAGCAGATTCAAAATATTTCCAATCCAGATTACATACTAGATGTACGTGACTCAATGTTTGTAGATGCAAGTGTGTTTCATGGGTGGAATTTGGGTCGGTTTGTTAATCAAGGTGGTTTACTTGAAGGGCTTAAACAGTTAGCAACTGACTTTGCCCTGGGACATTTTCAGCTCGATTCTGCTGAGAAAGTTGCTGAAAGTTTTTGCAATGTTATTTATTCACAGAAGGGAAACACAGTTGTGATAAATGTGAAGGGCAGAGTCCATTGTAACACTAACAACACTGCAAAAGAGCTTTTTGTTAACTATGGTCTGCATAATTACTGGATGAATTATATATCAGGGAAAGACAGTGCTTCAATGGATCTGGAGAGTAGAGACGAATTGTCTCAGCTTGTGAGATTCATTGTTGCCACTAATAAACGTAGTGGTCATTTGGAGCTTAAACACGCTTATAGTGATGCTCAGGTAGAACAACTTGTTCATATGTGTCCAAGTGTCTGCCCTGTGCAATGTACATGAATTCACTCCCAGACCAATTCATACTGGTCATATGCTTATAGAAGCACGGTATTGTGCATACCTGTTTCACGCTTTCAATTTGTTTCCAAACAGGAAACATGATCCCTGTCCCATCTGGTGACAGTGGATTATCTCCCAGACCAATTCATACTGGTCATATGCTTATAGAAGCACGGTATTGTGCATACCTGTTTCACGCTTTCAATTTGTTTCCAAACAGGAAACATGATCCCTGTCCCATCTGGTGACAGTGGATTATCGCTTTTTTGGCCTAGCGTAAGGGACGCCTCCTCGTGGTCTAGGCTGGTAACTTCTACTTGTAATGTAGAAGGCTAAAGGTCCCTTGAAGATTTCTGAAAGAAATATAGTCAAAAACAGTTAGTTAATCTACATGTAGACTTGAAAATTATGTTCACTCTACTTACATACAATTGTAGACACACAGATGTCACAGCAAGGTTGTACGTCAGAGCTGAAGGACTGTGTGGAGCTCAGATGAAGAAAGAGTTTATCAAGTGTCATATGATCCAGGCTGTTAACAATTATTATAACTTTATTTTTTGTTCTACACAAAACAACAATTGTACTTACATACATGTATCGATAAGGTATGCATCATAATTAATGGAGTAATGTAATTAAGAAATGTTATTTTAATTTTGTACTTCACTTAGTCATTTAAATGTTTGTAAGCTAATCATAATTATGGATTGTATCTTGTTTGTAAAGAAACTATTTTTGAGTGATAAACATCTAGTA